>QYAL01000091.1:0-130291 GCA_003988805.1 Ploettnerulaceae sp. D365 | reverse complement strand
CGAGGCTGGCATACAAAATATTAAAGGTTTCCAGTAAAGCAGCACTGCCAAGCATGACCCCTGCATTTTGGAACTGTTAGGCCTCCTACGAAGTATATGTATGTACTTCGTAACCAGGGAGGCAAAAGGGAGAGGAAGGAAGAAAAGAAAAGGGTAGAAAAGGAAGAAAAAAAGCCACCCGGCCCCTCAAACCCCCCCAATCCACATCTAGCCCGATCCCGTAAACAATGATTCGCCCTTCGTAACAATCCCATCCCCATCCCATCCTCATCCCCCGGTCCCCAATCCCAGTCTCTAATAATCCCTCGCATAATCACAACATTACACATTCACCCTCTGCTCTTTCCTCCCCTTTTCTCTACGAACAACTGTCCGCACTCTTTACTTCCTCTTATGATAACTTCAACTTTTAATCCTCTAATCCTCTAATCAGCCTCTTTTTCCTCACCTTACGCCCCTTCCACGAATTCAACGAACTGTCATATCAACGGCCGACGACCGATACGACTGAACACTAATATCAACCGAAGAAAGACCCACCACGAAGACGAACTGTTATTGTCCTTCTGATGTGGATACAAGTCCACTCTCTATCTCTTCGACAAGCTTTCTAGAGGGGTTGAGCGCCATCAGAGCTCTCGTTGCCTGCAATTGCCAACTTCTGCGACTTTGCATTCGCCATGAGCCGCATTTTCCCATACAATGAATGGGCACCAAGTCCTTCCCAAACGTCTGCGGACTCTGTTGCTGCGCTATATACTTATGATGACAGCAGGAGAACGACGAGCTTGCCATTTAGAAAAAGATTACAGTCGCTTCCTCTAGTTGGGAAGGATTTGGATATGCTCAGATCCCCACACACGCTCGAGACTAGTAACGACTCAGCACCAGACGACGGCAAGGGACTTGGAGGCATCGTTGATTTGCTTAGGAAGGCATCTATGTCCATCAAGAATCGACAACGGCGGCACTCACATGCAGTTCCAATAGAAGCACGACCTCAGACTGCCAGCCCTTGGCGGAGGTTGAAGACGGCCACGAGCTTTCACAGGCATTCGAAACTCTTATCTGTAAACGATACAGATGCCATATTCGATTCTTCTGAGGAGGATATGCATGTGCCAATCCCAGGGAATGGAAAGGAACCCCCCAGAATACCGCGCAATCGTGGGGGAGCGGCGGCCAGAGCAACTGCAGCTCGTCAAAACGAACTAATCGAATATACGGAGAGGAATCGACAACGTTTGAGCCCACCAGACTCGTTGGAAGATCAGGAGAGTGGCATTGGAATTACGGTCTCGATGGCTGATCCGGCTACGATGGACAGTCTCACTGCGAAAGTTGCCCCCCGGGTTGATTTTATCGGACTGTTCCCCGCGGAACTTGGATTAATTATCTTATCTAGCCTGGATTTGGAAGCGCTTCGTAGAGTTCTCTTGGTATCTAAAGCTTGGAAGGCAGTCGCCGAGTCGATAGATGTCTGGCGCGGAGCCTTTATGAGAGATCAGACGCAGTCATATGCAACGGGCAAGCCTATTCCTCTAGGAGGTGGTGTCGGCCTACCTCTTACTTGCGACAACTGGAAAGATCTGTACCGGATCAGGCAGCAGCTTAGCAGGAATTGGAAGAACGGAACCAACGATGCATATTATCTACATGGACATCGTGACAGTATCTACTGTGTCCAGTTTGACGAGTAAGGCCACCCTTTCTTATCGCGAGACATATATTCTGACTCTTTACAGGGAGAAGATCATCACTGGCTCTCGGGACAAAACTATTCGAGTGTGGAACTTGCAATCTCGCACTTGCACCCTCATTATCGGCCCCCCAGGAGTAGTAGGAAATCCTTCGATCCTTTCTGATGACAGAGGAAATGCGCTTCATTTCACAACATCTTACAATTCCGAAAATCAGAGACAAACAGTCGTAGGACAACAGAAATCCCCTAAGACTGTATCTTTCGATATATATCACGAACAGTCAATCCTCTGTCTTAAGTTCGATAAAGAAATACTGGTTACAGGGTCGTCAGACAGCACCTGCATCGTGTATGACATGAGGAATAACTACAGGCCAATTCGAAGGCTTCATGGCCACACTGCCGCAGTTCTTGACCTAGCATTTGACGATAGATATATCGTTACCTGCTCAAAAGACGCCCACATTCATATCTGGAATCGAAGCACCGGTGACATGGTGAAGAAGCTTGAAGGACACTCGGGCCCAGTTAATGCAGTTCAGTTGCAGGGCAACACAATTGTCAGCTGCAGCGGGGACTTCAAGGTTATGATGTGGAGCATCAACGATGATAGGATGATTGCTGCGCTTACCGGGCACACCAAAGGTCTCGCCTGCAGTCAATTCTCAGAAGACTCCAAATGGATTGCTTCTGCAGGAAATGACAAGAACATCTGTATATGGAACGCCAATACACACGCACGTGTTTACGAGATTCAAAAGGCTCACCAGAGTCTTGTGCGTTCTCTACATATTGATTCTATCAGTGGTAGACTGATCTCGGGAAGCTACGACGGAGGTCTCAAAGTGTTCGATATGGCCTCCGGACGGGAGACTATCAACTTTCCTCAATGGCATGCGAGCTGGGTTCTCGGTGCTAAATCGGATTATCGACACATTATCAGTACGGGCCAAGAGCCTAAGATTCTGATCATGGATTTTGGTCGGGGTATCGAAGGGATTGATCGATTGAGAAGCACGTGAATTACTCTATGAGGTGTACAACAGCGGCGTTTGAGCATGGATTTTAGTAGATAGCGTTGTTATGAACCAGACATTCAAACGACATGATCTTAGCAAGAGGCGAACCTTTTCGGATATTTGGTTTGGGCAAAAGCAGCATGGAGCATCCACTAAATATTAATGTTGTGGACTGGTGGCTCATGAGTCGCGAGTAGTTCACACTCTAGCATGACTTTTATAGAATTTCAATTCTAGACCATTATCTTTTCTATCTTATCTACTGCTACTGCACCAGGTTGATCACCTTTGCGAATCAAAAGATTGAGCGATATTTGATCAATAGATCCTTCCTGTCACCCGCTTGATATTGAAAACCCATCGGGTAGTGGTAACCGCGGCTACTCAGGTCTCTGGATGAAGTCAACGTCGTCATTATTTCCTTCTAACACTAGATAACGGTCCCACTAAGTACTCCAATTTTGTTTTGTGTATCTTTTAAGACTAATTACTTGTTTGCGTTGCAGGCTGTTCATTGCTAGTTTTGCAGAGGAAGCAGGTGAAGTGACAGTCTCGCTTAGCAAGACGCTAACCTAGCGCACACACATTTTCCCTATTCGCGACTTCAAAAATTTCCTGAAATTTAGACGCTCCTTTCACGACCTCACGACAACAGCAACCATGAGTGCACTCAACAAGATCGCGGCGAACAGCCCATCGCGCGCAAAGCCTTCTGAGCTTGAGACTCAGATTGCTACTGCTCTCTACGACCTCGAGACTGGCACTGCCGACCTCAAGGCCCCTCTCCGACCCCTTCAGATCGTTTCTGCCCGAGAGGTAAGCAATTGACAATGCTCCAGCACAAGACTACTATCCTCTTCTCGAAATTGGAATGCTGCGCAGCCTACAAACGAACGAAACGACGACGCGGGCGCCGCTGGCAAACATACATACACGAGGTTATATCATACTTGAGATACAGAATGGATACATACAATGTGTTGTGCTATGGATGTCGGCGTGCTTCTTTCACGAGAGGCAGGAGTCGCTCCGAAGTTGTGGAATCGGACGGGCTGCGGACCATTGCTTCTTTCTTGGAACATGGAGCTCGCATGCTGACTTTGATCTGAAATAGGTTGAAGTTGGCCACGGCAAGAAGGCTATTGTCATCTTTGTCCCCGTCCCATCCCTCGCTGGCTTCCACCGTGTTCAGCAACGGTAAGTTTTTTCCATTCCTCTTCCCCTCCACCTCCACATGAATAAAGATGCTAATGAATGAAAACAGTCTTACCCGTGAGCTCGAGAAGAAGTTCTCCGACCGTCACGTCCTCTTCCTCGCCTCGCGCCGCATTCTCCCCCGCCCAAAGCGCTCCAACCGCTCCCGTACCTCGCAAACACAAAAGCGCCCCCGTTCCCGAACCCTGACCGCCGTTCACGATGCTATCCTCACCGATCTCGTGTTCCCCGTCGAGATCGTCGGCAAGCGTCTCCGCACCAAGGAAGATGGCAGCAAGGTCCTGAAGGTCGTCCTCGATGAGAAGGAGAAGGGAGGCGTTGACCACAGACTCGATACCTACTCTGAGGTCTACAAGAAGTTGACCGGTCGTGGTGTTGGTTTCGAGTTCCCCCAATCTGGCCCTGCTGAGTACTAGATGTGCTAGATGGACGTACGGATGGATGGATGGATATGAGGTCAATAAAAAAAGACCTTCTGACCCGGGGAATGGATTGAATTGGGATGCGTTTGCTTTGTTTGGGAAGGCGTAGCTAGGCATCTTGTTAGACCGGCTTGCGAAATTCAAGGCTTGCCATCACCAATTCATGACGTTAAAATCATTCCTAAATCCTGAGAATAGAAAATATGCAAATGTGCAAATAGCAAATGGGTATATTGCGCCAGCTACAGTCAGCTAATAGTCGCATCTAATCTCTAGCAATCCTGCCGACACCAAGCACACACCAATATGCCAATTCCCTCTTCTCCTTCGCCTCCTTATCCTTGCTGCCACCCAATCCCGCCCCCTCATCATGAGCTGCCTCCGTCTCCCACTCAACCCTTACAAAGACAGGAATCTCAACGACATCTTCATCCTCCCTCAGGGGCCCATCATCCTCCTTCATCTCCTCACTCCTCAAGTACTCCGGGCCTCCTATACGTAGCGAAGCCGGCACAATCTCAAGCACCACGCTCGTCCAATTCCTCCCCCGTTCCCAGACCTTGCCGGCTTCGGCTTGATGCTGCCCTTCGCTCGCCTCCGCTTTGGTACGACGCTTCTCGCCCGTGCTATTCCGGTTGCCGTTATCTCGCAACGCTTCTTCCCAGGCGTCGGTGTTGGCACCGACTTCGAATTGTGGACAGAGGACCGTGACTATGCTGCCGAATCTGCCGGGCGTCTTCACGGGCGTAGCTAATGTGACTTTTACTCTGTCGAAGAGGGGATTTTTGAATGTGAGGAGGAATTGCACTGGCTTCATGGCTGTGAGGTTCATAGCTGCGGTGGGTTGTAGCGGCTTGATGTTGATGGTTGGTATGTAGTTCAGGGCCACAAGACGGATCCTGAAGCGCGTGGTTTGGATTTTAGATTCGGGCTTTGAGAGAATGTGTCGACATGTTTTGCAACGTTTGGAACGTTTGGTACGGAGTGTGTAGGCAACTGGACGGAGGTCTGTGAGAAATCGGGCGGAGTTGTTTGGTAGCTCCTGTCTCTGGGCAGTGGTTGCGGTGCTGTGCCAGCCTTCTGTGCTCAACTTTTTTATCGCATCATCATCAGCCAGAGAAGATATCTGAAGTCCTTCGAGAGCATCATGCGCTTCTCGCATAGTGCCAGCTTTGCTCTTTGACTTCTTGTCCACCATACTCCCACCAGTATATAGCCCCATGATCCTCGACAAAGCTCCAGGAGACCCATATCCATAGTCCCCCGTGAATCCCAACGCGCTAACAGGAGACGAATCCACTAGCTGAGATTGATAGAACGCCTTTAAGTTTGAAAATTGGCTTATCGGGTCCAGCTTCTCATGTGGATCCAGTGTGTGAAAAACGTCCTGCTCAAAGCTGTCCTCTGAGAAGGAGGTCCCCACGAAATCTCTCTTCCGCTCTTCACGATCTTTCCGTCTCTCCTTCGCAGTCACGACCGCTTCCCCGCCATTCTTAATCTTGGCTAATTGACCAAAGATCCCATTTGGCTTCTCAAACTGTATACCTATCTCCTTGGAGCTCCATGTGCAATACGCGCAGTTCAGGACGAAGGGACCGTTTTGGGAAGCGTGTTCTGCGCCCAGGCCTTCTGGGGGTGTCTCAATACTGCTGACGGAGAGCGGAGCGATGCAGATAGGGCATTGGAAACAACTTCTTGTACAACTGAAGCACTAATTAGCTACCACATATATATGTCTTGGGGGGCGAACAGCGTACCGATTGCCCTCGCTCTTCACAGTACTACTAGGTACCTCAAACAAGCAGTTGGGGCAAAACCAGGTCACTATCTCGTCCAGCACACATCGCGGACATCGTATTTGGTGACAATCTTCACAGTAGAGCAGGTGTTCGAGGGGGTATAAGCTGTAGTTTGCGCGTGGAGCTCGCGGGTCGAACGTCCGGTCGTCTTCTTCGGAGCTTTCTTCTGCAGCCGCAGGGCTTGCTTCTCCTAATCTTCGCGTAGGTGTTGAGGCGTCTGTACAGGGACACTGAAAATAGGTGTAGGGAGTGAAAGACGACATGGTGGAGTATGGGAGGTGGGGAAGATCTTGAGGTTCTTGAAGAAGATGTGGAGAGGAGGCGCTAGACAAGGGTGGTCGTATATGTCGTTCTCTACCATTACTTAGTCCAATGTCACCACTTCCATGCACTATCTCTCGCTACCAATAAGTAATACCGTCACAGAGTTGCCAAGAGTACGGGTTGCTATCGAGAGTAGATTGCTTAATCGCATCTAACAAATTTCCTCATCACTTCTGTTTAGGCATGTCGTCGTATCAACATATACTATCCCCCCCCCTGATATATGTTAAATATTTCTATGGGTTTCCACCCCATAATTTAACATATATCAGGGGGGGGGATAGTATTATATAAGTAAGTACAGTAATATCAAGTGATAAAAACTATCTGAACTGTATTTTCAAAATTTTCCTATTGCTCGTAATCCGCTTGATTACTCAGTATTTAGTCGCTTATACATTTGAAATTACACAATCCAATTGGATGAATACTTCGTATAGGCAGTCAATGGAGTGTATAAATGGGTATCAAAATTTCACAACACCGGCCGCTATAGAATCCTACATTATGACTAACAAAGAAAAGTTCCAAGATTGGGAGTCCTTATATGCAAGTCCCACTAGCTCATCAGCGGCCTGCCACTATCATTCTCTTCCCATTCAACCTTGACCTCTGTCGTAACTTTCATAAAATCCTGCTCATTCTTTTTCAATTGCAAGGGATCAGGTTGCAAATGATCATCCTCGTACACATTTGATGAGTACACAGAACTCAGTCCACCTGCTAAACTAAGCGAGCTTATCGGATTATCAAGATAATTCTTGATAGTATTCCTCGAGAGCTCGATATTTTCATGCGAGCCTCGGTGACTGTCTGATATGCTCGACGTTGGACTTTCTGAAGTACCTAAAGAGGTATTCGACCATCGGGATGAAAGGTCTTCTATTGACGAAGACCCAGATTCGGAGGAGATTATCCGTAAAGAACCGTCTGGAGATGCGGCTGGGGGCGCAGCAGTGATGCTGACGTTGTTTGTGCCATTGCCGTAGCCGCGGATGAGTATCTCGTGGTATGAGGCTCGGTGTGGTTTGGGATGTTTAAGTTCGGGCATGTTGCCGAGTGTGCTGAGCGCTCTTCGGACTGTGCCTCTCCTCGAGGACATTGATGAAAGCGATGTGTCACTATTCTGCCTTGCATGTGTGATGGCGAAGTAGTCGATATCAGGCTTGATCTCGGAGGGGGAATCCAGACTCTCTGTTGAGTATTGCTCCGTCGAGGCTTTGTAATCATTCTTCACTTGATTGGTTTGTGTTCTTAGGAGCGTCTTATACGGTCGTTCTTTCCATGGTGGGCACCCTGCAGTGAGTACGCAGATATCGTACGGGACGTTATGCGTATCACGAACCTCATCTGGAGCAAGTGTCGCAGAAAGAAGAGTCTGCAGAATCGTGTAAACTAAGATCCATCGCACCTTCCGTGCATCAGTTTGAGACAGCTTCTCGTGTTTGTCACCTTTCGTGGGGTAGAGAATACAGTCTTTCTCAAACCCTCTATATGCTCGGACAAGTGTTGATTTGGCAAGACTTTGATCATGACCGTTGGTAGCCTTAGCGAGGTATGAAAGTGTGACAAGGCGTGGATCTGGTTTCATTTTGTCTCCTCTAGGTGCAAAGGTAAGGCGTCTATGAAATAAATCTTTGGATTTCTCTTCCAACTCTGGGAGAAGTGGAAATGGGTGCGGCAAGGGCCGGTACTTGTGGCGTTGATCGAAAGCTTGAACGCTCTGCCACACACAGACGCCACCTTGTTGGGAGACCGGGAGAATGTCCGTGAAGATTCGTGATGAATCCACAAGATAGTCGTATAATTTGTGAAAATCAGCGCACATTTGAGCGTAAACTTGTTTGGGGAATGATCTCCTGCCAGCTTCGCACGCAGGTGGATAGTAGCCAAATTTAGCTATGTAGAATGATTGCAAGAAGGAACGAAACTTGTCGAGATGAGCTCGAGCACCAGACGAGAGGCCGAGATGTGCTTCGGAAAGTTCGTCTGAAAGGAATGAGCTGAGGCTTTGTCCACACTGATCCAACCTCAGATCCATTTCGATGCGAGATCGTGTTACAAGGGCACGAGTAGTTCTGTTTATGAACTTGGAGGGATGTAAGCAAGTAATTTGTAATATTTCAGGAGCTTGTCTCAACATTACCTCAAACCCAGGACTTGCAATCAGTTTCTCATTCATCCCAGTACAGTGGGCAAATGCATCGGTCCACAAATCTTTAAATTGAAAATGCTCAGCAAAGTACAGGACAGCAAGCGCATGGTCTGGCGCGTTCCGCATATCCGCATATCCTTCTTCGTCCATGTAGTTGATGATGTCTTGCACATTTTCCTCGCCTATGGATCGAAACTCGTTCATGCTGTTCATGAGGCCTACAAGAGCACCGCCGAGATGGATGCCGACCAAGGACTTTCCAAATACCCAAGCAAAGAAGTTCCGCGTTGCTATGTGGTATAAGAACGCTACTCCACGGTCCACATTGGCAGGCGCTGGGATGTATAATTCATATATCCTGTTGTCGGATCCGAGGGACGGTGATCCTGGCAAGCCACCAACTAGAAATCGATCAAGTAACGGGCCACAGTTAGTTTCGATGAGGGCCTCTATAGGCACCTTGAATGCTGGCCCACGTTTCGACTGGCCCTGCGCGTACAGATGGACCAGGCAGTTGCCATCATGGTACCACAGTTCGGGATCCTAAATATATTTTCAGAACAATATTCTCCAGCCGGTGGAATTATGAGAATGGCAGAATGACTGACCCTTCTGAGACTATCCCAGTTTTTTGACCGTCGTGCAGCCCCTCCCCATTCTCTTGAAGTCATCTCTCTGATTGGCTCTCTGAGTGGTGGATGGAGAGTGGATTTTCTGCTGACAGAACTTTTTACTGGTTTCATTGATCTCCCGCCCAGTGGACTATCTGAGGTTCCTTTGTACAATGGAAACTCCTGGGGACTGGTAGGGTTAGATCCTGCAACTGCTTTCGTCGGGGTTTGTAGGGAAGAAATTCGAGCAGGCGGTTTTGGCGGAGCAGCCATTGACAAGGCTGAGGACATACTGATATTTGTATTTGACGTCAATTCTGACCTATGGCTCGAGTGCCAGCCCAATGGGATATTTGACGATTGTCGGGGCGACGTCAAGGCTGAGCTGCCAGATGTCGATCAAGAAGGCTCTAGTGGATCAGACGATGGAATTGGAAACTTCTGTCTGGTGCTTTAATGACATGATCAAGTACTGTATCCCCAATGCAGTTTGAGCTCAAAGGCAAAGCATGGGGCTAGACCTTGGGTCAATTGCATTGAATCGCAGAGGAAAGTAGAGCAGGCGCCGGAGGCGTGAGGGGATTCGGATGCCATAATATAAGAAAGAAGATGCCCATCAATGCTCGACCGCGGTCAGCCGTGTGGTCTTGCATCTGGACAAGCATCTTGGGAGCTTGAGCTATTGATCGCGGGAAGTATGTTGTTGGCTGCAGCCAGACCCCTCGAAGTGTAATCGACTACTGTACAGGGTTCTAGTGATGGGAAGTGGTGGCTTCCGAGCTGAAAACAGCGGGCTCTGCTCACTCCCTCTCCACTCTGCAGCAGCACACTCCGCCTTGTTGGGCTCAAAATCAATTGGTGTTCAGCCCAGAAGCTACAGGTCAGAGACAGACTATTGACCAAGACTGATGTGACGGACATGCCGACGAACTGTCGGAGATCAATGCCTATAAAAGCATTGCACGATCTTGCAATTGAAGGGGAAAACATCTCTTACTGTCTTGTATCAATGCAGAGGTCGCTGGAACAGTTGACCGAAACTGCGTGATATATGAGATATATCATATCAAATCTCCTCATGATCTGCAAGGGAAAGGGGGATCAAAGAGAGGCGTGAGCACTGAGAATCGACACATGCGTCCCAAGAGGAGGGTGGAGGATGTAAGGATGTAAGGACTCTACTCTGCTCTGCTCTAGTCTACACCTCATTGGCTCCACCCAAAAGACGGGCCAATGCCCGATCTGAGCATTGGCTCAGAAACTCTCACTTCCCGGGCCACGACTCTTCCAGCGGCCACCCACGACGCCTCCGAGTAAGTAGCTAATGGCGATGATACCTATTCAGGCTATCCAGGTGAAGAGGGTCAGTGCCCATGGCAGCCACGAGAGGGCTGGCCCGTTCGAACGCCAGAAGATGGCTTCAACTTGCAGACCACTTCTGTGGGAAACTAAGTCTGAAGCTCGAAAAGGCGCAACGCCAATACAACCCATGCTTCCAGATTGGGGAGATCTAGCGATGACAAGGGAAACAGCATGCATACCGAAGCGTAATGTGAGTGTTGGTCCATCGAATACAAAGTTGCCACGCCGCATCTGGAGGGACTCTCTCTTACACAACAACTGTTGTTGTTGGATGGATGACAATAATGACGGCGATAGGGTGTGCAGTGAGATATGGAGGGGGAGGTCATGTCGTCGCCGCCAATCATACCAGGTATTTAGATCTCTGGAAGACAAGATCTACACACTCCAGGGCCGGGAGGGCTACTTACCGACGAATTCGAGCTTTCAATGTACCCCTCTACCAAGCGGGATCTCCTCCAGCCGCCTTATGGATCTTGTATCTTCTGGATAGGCACTGTACTGTATGAAAGCTACATAAGTACAGTACGGTTTTGGGACTACGAAGAGGGGTAAAACATTTCTTGTTGGCTTACAGTAGTGTGGTACAAGCGTTATGGGGAAATCCCCTAGGGTACTGTTCTGATGTCATTCTGACTTCTTCTCAAGGACCTCACTCATTCGGATTCTGAACATATTGTTTTGTTTCACAATCTATCATCAATTGGGCCTATGTGGATTCTATTTCGGAACTCTGGTATCTCTGCGTTGAGTTACCCACTATGAGTGTATCAACTTCGAGTGTGAAGAGATCTACAAAGCGTTTGGTGATTCTCTGCAGCGTGATCTGATCTAGACAGAGCTATTTGGTTCAGACCTACAGAAAATGTCAGAAATATGTGTGCATTCTTTCTTTCTGAATTTCCCATCGGATCCCAAGTGAAATATAAAGATGTTCCGCGAGGACATGGTTGTTCTATTGTTAGCAATGGGGAAATCGATCATAAACCATTACATTCAAAGTTCTATTGGTTTCATGTCTGTAACTGATTACATCCTCCACTCGAATTCAATCTCGTCTTGAAACTTGGGATCTTCCACAAATAGATGCAACATTTGGGTTTGGGGTTTTAAGACAAATGCTGGGCTTGGCATAATGATACTGCGTGCAATTGAAGGTCGAAAACATTGGTGACGACTGCTGGCGCATTTTTCAGGGGTCCACTTGTCCTATGCTGCTTAGGGCTGATAAACTCTGGAAAGACACATGTCTCAGAATAATTTGCAGACGCAGTACATACTGTAATGTTACAAAGCAGTATGATAGAATCTTTAGTCACGGAGACATTGTTATCTACCTACTCACTACTTCATAGTTCTGATAACTCGTACTTGAAGAGAGATTATTAGGCCACTCTCTGTGATGTGCAGCGTACCTTGCATATCGCGAACATTACTGTAAGAGACGGTAAGTGTTATCCACGGGACAACGAGCCGCTTCCCCTCTATCAGAAATAAACCGCATGAGTTCATGTAGCTCACTAATTTGGACAAGGAAAATGTTATGTATGTTTGTGTTGTGGTTCCTACGTCAAAGTTTGTGCCAGGTCGAACCGTACCGTACCAACTAATCAATTGAATACACTTCTCTTCTTAATTTTGATAATTCATGATCAGATGCGTAAGACTTTGTAAGAGGGTCATACAGTAATGTCATTCCCTGGATTGTGGAGGAGCCTCCTGCTTGTTGCAAGATGGATATTTATTTTTCCGTCCCGTCCCGCTAAGCCATGTTTGAACATGGATGCCGACTACCCTGAAGGAGAACTCCTGTTATGCCAACCCATCAGTGATTGTCAACAACTTCACCTTTTGTACCTTGTCATAAGAGCGTGTGTATCTACCACATGCTTCTACTTTAACGCGTCAAGCCCAAACTTTCAGTACCACCTCTATCTCCCAATGCGACCAACCCCTCTGCCGGCTTGCGACCTTCCACCTCACCCTTAGGTCTCCCACGCGCCAAACCCCACCAAAGCCCTTTGAACTGCAAATACATCGTCCAAAGTGAATGCAGGATATAATGGCAACACTGCCTGCCACTCCACGGAGACCTGCATCCAGCAGAATACGAACAGCTCCAGCGCGATCAGCTGGCGCAGGCCGTTCTGACAAATCCACCCCTGCTGATATCGCCTCCGAACCACCTCTGAAGAAAAGAAAATACATTCCAGGCGGTCCAGGAGGAGGTGGCAGATACGTCGACGAAGAAGGCAACGAGGTACCTGTCGGTGGCACTGGCCCTGGAGGATATAACTACATTGGTCCGCGCGGGCGAATTGGACGAGAGAACGCGGCAATGGGCCTGGTACCCCAAGTTTACAACCGTCGAGATCGAAGCACGCGAACACGAACAGTCCTACCGAGATCCCAACAACCTCCTATGAGGTTCAGCTCTGCAGCTCAGGCTGCGGCTGTGGTGCAAAGTGATGGGTATAAGCCACGAGAAGAACGCGCGTGGGAGGAGTTCCATCCAAATCTTGACATCGATGCTCCTCTACGCGCTTTCAGCGCTCACGATGTGGAAGGCATACTGGACTCGAGGCCTGCTACGCCGGCAATTGGTGAGGGATCTATAAATGGGATCCGCACCCCAAATGGTATTTTGGGGATAAAGATGAAAAGCGATGGGATCCCCACACCACTCGGCTCTATCAATGGCGAGACTGTAACTATCAGTATTCCTGGGACCCCTGGTGGCGGAAAGAGAAGGCCGGGGCGGCCTCCAAAGGACCCCGTCGCATTCTTTACCGCCAAAGCCTTGAAGGAGCTGGGCGGTAATGTTATCATAGCTCCTGCTTTGTCTGCTCCGAAAACCCCTAAGGCTATGCCGCCAGTTACGAATATCAATGCAAAGGAGAGGTTAACCTTGCCACAGCCATCCTATCGGAAGACCGATACACTGGCCCGATTTGAAGACAAGTCACTCGGGCTCGTTCGATACGTGGATAAGTCTATGGCGAATGTCGGCTATCAAGAGAGTGACATATTCATCCGTCCTGAACGTACACTCATTAAAGTTTCTGACGGGAATTTGGATGAGGACCTGGACCTTGGCCCTGGTTACAAGAGCGATGGAGAAGGCATAGTCGCTCTCGGAAGCGGGGGCGTTGGACGTGTCGAATACGACATGGACGAACAGGATGACAAGTGGCTCGAAGCATATAACGCTGACCGTAAAGGATCAAGTTTTGAGCTCATCACTCGCGAAGTTTTTGAGATCACCATTACCAAAATCGAGAAAGAATGGCATTCACTTGAGAAACGCATACCAAAACCAAATCCAAAACCACCACAGACTCAGAGGCCTAGGTCCAGCTCAGCTGCGGCGGTCAACGGTGAACCGCAAGTTGGAGAGGAACAGGATAGCAAATGCGCTATCTGTGATGATGGAGATTGTGAAAATACCAATGCAATAGTATTCTGTGATGGATGCGACTTGGCGGTTCATCAAGAGTGTTACGGCGTCCCATTCATCCCCGAGGGACAGTGGCTATGCCGAAAATGCCAGTTGATTGGCCGTGGTATCCCGGTACGTGTAATCTACTGTGAGATTTTCTACTTCATTTCTAATGATAAAATAGACCTGTATCTTTTGTCCCAATACAGATGGAGCTTTTAAGCAGACGAATGCGTCAAAATGGGCGCATCTACTCTGCGCCATGTGGATTCCCGAGGTCTCTCTTGGGAACCACACATTCATGGAGCCGGTCATGGAAGTCGAAAAAGTACCAAAGACTCGATGGAAATTATCCTGTTACCTGTGTAATCAGCGAATGGGTGCTTGCATACAGTGTGGGAACAAGTCATGCTACCAAGCATTCCATGTGACTTGCGCAAGGAGAGCTCGCCTATTTCTCAAGATGAAGAATAACCATGGCACCCTTGCTGTTCTTGACGGCACTACGGTCTTAAAAGCGTTTTGCGATAAACACTGCCCTTCAGACTACGCCAAAGAAAACGATGTTGCCCATGCTACACGAGAAGCCAGAAATTTTTACAAGAGGACGATGCGCGGTCGACTTTGGGCTGATAGCCAAGCATCTGCCCTGGCAATGGCGGCGACGCATCGACATGCCGTAACTGAGCACCAGCCAGACGAGTCACAGCTCACCGGTGCTAAGGTTGCATTGGCTCTTAGTGATAACAAGAAGAAAGGCAATCAGCCCCAAAAACCGATCTGGAAGCTCCCATCTGGTGCTCCTGTTATACCCAAGATCACCTTCGAAATCGTGGAAAAATCACTTGGCCGTTTCAATATCCATAAGCGCAAAGAATACACCGCAGATGCCTGTCGATACTGGACCCTGAAAAGAGAAGCACGTAGAGGAGCTGCTTTGCTCAAGCGATTGCAACTTCAGATGGAAACCTTCTCTTCCATGGAGATCACTCGAAGGAATTTCGCAGGCATGGGACCTGCTGGCAGAACAAGACTTAACCGTCGGATCAACTTTGCCCAGACTCTCATACAAGACCTCGAGAAACTCAAAAGTCTCTCGGCCGATATTGTGACGCGAGAAGTGGAGAAGTACCAGGCCGTGGAATTGGAAGAGGATCTTGTTGACTCAGTCTACTTCCCTGTTGCTAGGTTACTACCTAAGATTATCGGAAAGGCGTTGGTGTAAGTTTCCTGACACTGCGAGGCTCATTGAAACTAACTCGAAACAGACTTGACATCAAACTCATCTTTACTGATGGTCTACTAAAACTGCAAAAGAAGGTCGATAGTCGTTTTTATACAACGGCCATGGCTTTTGCACACGATTTTAGCGATATATTTCGCAACGGCATCATCTCCGAGCCTCCCGTGAGACCCGAAACTGCAGTCTCAAGAGAACTTGAGCGAGGATCTACAATCAAGAAGACTCCCCTCGATATTAAAGAACGCAGAAGACTCGGCAAGCGAATCATTAAGGCTATTCAGCCTCAGCTGGAAGTGGCAGTAAAATCAGAAGCCGAGATTAGTGGAAAGTCTATTGATAGACACAATAAGGACTTGGTGGAGCTTCTTGATTCTAGCTACGCTGCTGGCCAAGATTCGATCTCAGTATCACTAGGCGATGCAGCATCTATTGGAGACATTGATGTCGACCACGACACCGAAATGGCGGATACCGAAAAGAGCAAGCCCGAGAATCAGGTACTGGATGGTGGTGACCTTGATAAGATTATAGTTTCTGGGACTACGGATGTAGATATGCTGGATGTCGATGCACCAGGCGAAGATGTCAACGAGAATGAATCACTCGCATTACACAACAGTGGCGACACAATCAATATGGATACCGCGCTGGTTGAAGTCGATGGAAACGTTGCTCAGAAGACTTCCCACACCAACAGCAGCAAGAATACGAACACTCCCCCTAATACAAATGGATATGTCTCGGCCCACAATGACGACAATCAACCCGCACCACCTACACCTCCCATTTCGAATGGGGATACAAATGCCGACCAGGCCGACATATTAGCGAATGGAGGCATTCCATATTACCTCAAAGACTTTCAACCAGAAGGAACCAGCATCTTACCAGGTGGAGATATGATGTCAACCTTTAGCGAGGAACTCAGTGAAATGGATGACGAGGAGTTAAGGGGGCTTGGAGCAGACGTTGCTGGGATTGCGGAAGTAGCTGGCACTGTTATCACCGCTACACCAGCAAAGTCAAAGAAAGGAAAGGCCAAAAAGAAAGGACGGAAGAGATGAGCGGCTTTTGACATGTTGTACTTGGTATTGTATGATAGCATCTTTTTGGTATGTTTAAGGCGTCGTCTTTTGCGCTGGAGTTCACAGGCAACTATCAAGCGGCAGCTTATGGGGGGACAATTCATCGGTGGCGCCATAATATCCTTCCGCAGCAATATTGCTTGTACATTAACTTTGCTCTTATTTGAAGCAGTGCGGTGTGCATCTGCATCAAATATATCATTCCTGGCGTATTCTTCACGGATTCAAGTCCCTTTCCGAAACATCATGCCTTAGATGACCCAAAACATGAACTCCAAGCAAAGCTGACTTGATGATGATGATCTCAATAACCAACCCATTCAAAAGCCACAAGAGAACCAACTTACATTTCTATTTCTATTTCTTTCCTTCGCAAAAAAACCCTCGTCTGGTATATTAATATCCCTATCCGGTATCGTTTTGTCACGCTTTGCCATTGTATTAGCCAAGCCAAGCCAAGCAGCGCAGCAATATGTATGGTGGGAAAATTATTCGCGGAAAGCCGAGAGCAGCGGAAGAACAACACGCTATTTCTTCTTTCTGGGGAAGACGGGAGACATTGAATTCTCCACATGGATAATAATATGGATCTTTTCCTACGGAAGAGTGGCAGAAGCGCGCAAGGATGGATGGATCATGCTGCGACCCCCGCCATTCGATTGAGAGTGGGAGGAGGAAGATGAGGGGTCCATTGAGGATTCGAATTTCCATGTGCCTGGCCTGCCTTTGATGCGAAAGTGTCGTATCATCATACCTAGTGCCATTTAACCTCTGCTTCCTCATCCTGCTCTTCCTTTTCCCCCCTCCTCTCACTTTCTGTTCTCTCTTCTCTTATTACTGTTCTGATTGAATCATCTTCTGAGCAGCTTCTTCATCTTCGTCTTTCTCTCTCATAAATTCTCGCTCTGATCTGAGCTTTACCACACCACAATGGTTTACCCAGATACCTTCCAAGGTTTCCAGATTGAGGATCCAAAGAATTGGACGGATTTCAAGCTCAATGAGCTGACGCCCAAGCAGTTTGGGGATTCTGATGTGGATATCAAGATTCAGGCTTGTGGTGTTTGTGCAAGTGATTTACACACCATCAGTGGTGGATGGGGCGAGCAGCATTTCCCGCTCTGTGTTGGACATGGTAGGCAGATCTCCAGCATCATCCTCCTCCTCCCTTCCCAAACTTGTTCTCTCTTCTCGCTCCTCATAAGGTAGCAGCAATCAAGGGTGCCTTCTGACAATACACAAAAATCAGAAATCGTCGGCACAGCTCTTCGAGTTGGTCCCAAAGTCACACTCATCAAACCCGGCCAGCGAGTTGGCGTCGGCGCACAATCCTACTCGTGTCTTAATTGCAAACAATGCAAAAATGATAATGAGACGTACTGTCGTCACCAACTAGATACCTATGGTGCCGTATGGCCAGAGACGGGAATCGTCTCCCAAGGAGGATATTCTTCTCATGTGCGCACACACGAGCACTGGTATGCTCTCACTTCACCCCAGGAGATTCACAACATTCAATTTTTTTTTAAAATAAAGTGAGCTGACGAATTGATATCTAGGGTCTTCCCCATTCCAGATGGACTTCCAACCACCAAGGCAGCCCCTATGCTCTGCGCCGGCCTCACTGCCTACAGTCCCCTGGTCCGCAATGGAGCTGGCCCGGGCAAGAAGGTTGGTATCGTCGGCATGGGAGGAATCGGGCACTTCGGACTCATGTTCTCCAAGGCGCTCGGCGCCGAGACGTGGGCCATTTCCCGCACGCACGGCAAGGAGGCCGACGCCTTGAAGATGGGTGCTGACGGGTTCTTGGCCACCGCTGATCAGGACTGGAATGCGGAGCATGTCATGACCTTTGATTTGATCATCTGCACGGCGAGTAGCACCGACGGGATGGATCTCTCGGCATATCTGAAGTTGTTGGATGTCCATGGTAGATTCGTGAGCGTGGGTCTTCCGGAGGGGAGTGGGCAGGAGGTTAAGGCGCAGGATTTTCTGAGTAACGGGTGTTTGATTGGGGCTAGTCATTTGGGTAGTAGGAAGGAGGTGCTGGCTATGTTGCAGCTGGCGGTTGATAAGGGAGTTGATAGTTGGGTTGAGGAAATTAAGATTTCGAAGGAGGGGTTGAAGGAGGCTTTAACAAGGGTGCATGGTAATGATGTTAGGTACCGGTTCACGCTCACTGGGTATGATGAAGTGTTTGGGGCGTAGTATGGGGATTTCCGGGGGGAGTTGTGGTATTGGGGTATGGGGATTGGGAACTCGAGGCGTGGTGAGGAGCTGATGGTTGTAGATTGAAAGTGGTGAAGAGAAAAGCGTGGAAGCTCGTTTCGAAATGTAATGAATATATTTGTTAAGTATTTTCATATTTTCCTTGACCCTTCATTTGATTGTGATTACTCTGGGTAGGATAAAGTCGAAACGCAACTCAGAACAGGCGGTCTGACCTACCTGACTATATGGCTAATATCTATTACAAGATACCTCAGTCTAGTCGTATTGGAAACATTCTGCTTATTATATGCAGAATTATCTATAGAAAGTCATCAATCTTGACATCTGTTCAGAGAAATGGTGCTACAACAAAGTAGTGCGCTTAGAGATCATAACTTTCCTGCCTTACACAACAATTTTGCAGCAACAGAATCAACCTCTAACACTGGATAATGAAAAAAAATACTCTTATCATCAAGCTCCCCGTGGAGTGAAGTATACACGAGAGTAAAATGTGAACATCACAGACCTCGCCAACAGACATGCTACCGAGGACATTTGGTAGCTTCTTCTCCTCTGGCTTGTGATCTTTCGACTTCTGCAGAACAAGGGGAACATCTCATTGGGCCTATAATTTGACAAAAAAACTGATTCCATAGATCATGGGTGAGAGAGAAGATATGCGGGAAAGAACGCATCAGCTGGGTACAGCGAGGAATATGCCCCATGACATCGCTGGATAGTAGCTTGGCAACCAAGTAATTAATTATTACGAGTAAGAAATAATGAGCATGAACATAGGCTAACGAGCCCACGTCGAGACCTGAAATGACCAACCTCGTGTGCATAAACTAGGACCTAGAGAGCACAAGACTCCGGAAATAGATAATTACCCCAGGTTTTGGACAAGTAATTGAAGATCTCTCAGAAGGAAGATGGAACAGTCTTACTTAACGAGAGCTTAGGAAAATAAACATTCGGTCCGACTTATGTTCCTGCCTAATTACAGAGCAGACTCGAACGCCTATAGGAACGTCGGATGAGTGGTGAGCACTGGTCACCACCAGCTCTCTGAGAAGGGCTACAAGAGGGTGACGGACAGCAATAATGAAGAGAAGATAAAGGCAAGGATCATAGTAAAAAAAGCTACGGCGCCTAGAGCGAAAATTGTAGCTTCCGGGTTAGGTACCTGTAGATCGCCAGTCATTACGTGCTTTATGGTTTGATAGGTGAAATTGGGAGGGATTCGCTCAAGGATTCCTCTACTACTTACCTGAAAATAAAACGGAATACCTATTTACGAATGGTATCGAGCAGGCATAATAATGCCCAAGCCCGAGTCCTTTTTCCATCCGAAAGATTTCCTTTCTGATACCGGTGGTGTGTCAACCCCTTGCAAGAAATGTCGATGTTTCGAAACAACAGACAAACACGCTTGCCAAGCCAACCAAACTGTGTGCATCGCTAGGCATGAAACGGGGTGGCCAAACGACATATTCCTCGGAGCACCGAACCTTGTGGCTCGACACTGTGTGTCCAAGAATTGAGGATTGCAAGTAGAATTCTCCAGATAACGTGGATGGCTCAAGAGAGGCCACGATACATGGTCATACTTGGATATAATACAGTGTCGCAATCTGGGGTATGGAGGAGAGAAGGGCCGAAGTGAGACAGCTGGATACAGATTGCTAATAGATCTCAAGCAGAACGCAGTAATAATGAGGGGGAGGACAAGAATAAGTGATACGTTGCATATTGTGGGGTGCATATGATCCGAGTGATCTTCTGATCCCCTGAATGCCTTTGATCACCTCCAGGTTATCATAATGAATGTATTGAGAACGCAATCCACGAGGTGTCTGAAAGGTTCGACTTTGCATTTTTGATGGGTTATGAATGGGATGGCTGGTGGCTGGTGGATTCCTTCAAAGCCTAAAGAAGCCTGAACTCACTGACGATCCCGGACACCTTCCCACTTGTAGTCAAGGCTTTGCAGCGCGCAGGCGCTGAATTAACCGAAGTAGCTCACATCCACATCCCACATCCACATCCTCATCATGATCCATATTCATCTACTTAGGAGTTTCAGAGTTTCAACCCCACTAGAGGCAGTTCGCCATCAGGAACAGCACAAACAGATGCATCGCTTAGAAAACCGGTATCCAATTCCATTCCAAGCTTGGCTGCCGCGCTCAAGGTGCCCAGTTCCTCTCTTTGCTTCGAATAGATGCCCGAGATTTAGGTGGGATAGAGCCAAGAGTAACGAGTAGCCTCATACTCACCAGCCAATACCGGACGACAGGCATGATTCGATTCACTTGCCTCCTTGAGCTGAAGAGTAGTACCCTCCTACTGTAATTACCAGGGGAACCTTCATGCTGCTACCCAAGTCCCGAACAAACGACAGACAGCCCCCGGGCATATATCCTCAGAAACACTCGAATCAAGCTGCCTTTCCATATCCCCATTCCCGGGGTTTCCGCTAAACAATTTGTTTCTATTCAACCTCCTGGCTTTAGGGGACGCCTGATACTGGTCAGGCGTGTGCTTGCTTGCATCTCTTGCATTTGAAGCGTTCCTGACTTAGCCACGAGAGGCCGGTAATGGCCGCTCTCGTTGGCCGTGACTCCCTGCAATGGGATAATCCTCATCATGAGTCTAATTCAATTTTGCTTAGACCACATGGTCCTCAAAGCCACCAGGTCATTACTTCTGCCCAGGATGCTGCATTTGATGCAGGGGAAGGCGTGGAGGCGAGGCGGAAGGAGAGCCATGATGACGAAGGAGAGGGAGAGAGAGATGGAAATATAAGTATTGAGGGCCGCACCTCTGAGGATAAACTTATCCAAGCTGCAGAATATCCTAGTCAGTACCAACGCATTCCTTTCGCACACAATTTCTGCTGGAGACAGTGGAAGCTTTTAATTGTGAGTAGCTCCCGTTGTCAGTTGTTTGACTCCCTCGTGCCTGCTGTCCCGTGCGTTTTCACCTGATGTCGCTGCCTCGCTTGATTTATTTATATTCGAACATATTCATTGCCCCACAATACATTACTGTACCACAATACAATTCCATTCCTATTGTGGGGGAACGGTCAATAAAATCTCCATACCCTCCCCCGGCTCCTCTTTTACTTTGCAGTATCAACGACGCACCATCAACAATCTCCAGCCTCGTTTTATTCGCACGCCTGTATATCCAAGCAAGAACGTCGGCGCTCTCCAGCCAACGTAGAGCTACGAGTCCAACATATCAGAATTTTTCTGGCTGACGTCAAAATCAACGACTGTCTATTTACTCTACTGACTTGCGGGTAGTCTTTACGCTCTTTTAGAACATCCTACAGCAGCTGGTACTACTTGACGATGGCTATTTTCTCCATTTTCACTATCTTTGCGGCCTTGCGCCTACTACTCCTCGTCGCTGGGGCACCTGCTCCGGCTCCAGCAGCCGATGCTATTGCAGCTGGCGGTTACTGGGTTGGATCTATCGCCCGCCAGGGAACGGTAGCTTACGGTACTACCGGTTATCAAGTCTTCCGCAACGTCAAGGACTTTGGGGCCAAAGGAGATGGCGCCACTGATGATACGGTTGCTATTAACGCTGCTATTTCGTCCGGTTCACGCTGCGGCCAAGGTTGCGATTCTACCACGGTCACTCCGGCTCTCGTCTACTTCCCTGCTGGCACCTACATGGTCTCTGCCCCTCTGATCCAGTACTACTACACCCAATTTGTTGGCGATGCTACGAATCCTCCTACTCTCAAGGCTACTGCCGGGTTCAAGGGTATGGCGGTGATTGACGCAGACCCATATGCTGATGGAGGTATCAACTGGTATACTAACCAGGTAAGCATTCTTCTGCGTACGTTATGACGAGCCAGCTAATGTTCTCATTAGAACAATTTCTTTCGACAAGTCCGCAACTTTGTCATCGATCTCACTGCTATGCCAGTTTCTGCGGGTGCCGGTATTCATTGGCAAGTTGCACAAGCTACTAGCCTCCAAAACATCGTCTTCAATATGAGAACTGATGGGGGAACCGCAAATGCTCAACTCGGTATCTTTATGGACAACGGATCTGGTGGGTTCATGACAGACTTGACTTTCAACGGTGGGAAGTATGGGGCTTTCTTTGGATCCCAGCAGTTTACAACTCGCAACATGACATTTAACAACTGTAAAACAGCAGTCTTCATGAACTGGAACTGGGTAAGCAACTATTGTGTCATTCAAAGCTAAGCGAAACTAACATTCCTCTAGGCTTGGACATTGTCGGGACTTTCAATCAACAACTGTGGCATTGGTATCGACATGGCAAATGGAGGCGCTTCGAGCCAGTCGGTTGGATCGGTTCTCCTTGTCGATAGTACCATTTCCAATACTCCAATCGGTATTTCTACTGTCTACTCTACCAACGCAGGCTCTACCAATGGTTCTCTCATCATCGACAACGTCAACTTCTCCCCCAATGTCCCCGTCGCTGTGTCAAACCCTGGAACAAAAGCTACAATCTTGGGCGGAAATAGAAAAGTGGCATCGTGGGTGCAAGGCCGTAACTACAAGGGCGCAAATGCTGGAAGCACTGTTCAAGGTTCTCAAACTGCTATCACAAAACCCGCATCCCTCCTGAACTCTGCTGGCAACGTCTTCACTCGCTCCAAGCCACAGTATGAGAGCGAATCCGTCTCTGTTTTCAAGAGTGTAAAGGCTGCGGGAGCAAAGGGTGATGGCGTGACGGACGATACCGCAGCCATTCAGGCCCTCTTCAACTCGGTCAGCGCGTCCGATATTGTTTACTTTGACCACGGCGCCTACGTTATCACAACTACAGTCAAGGTTCCAAAAAATATTCGAATCACTGGTGAAATTTGGCCACTCATTATGGCTGGAGGCTCCAGTACTTTCAAGGATCAAAATAACCCACAGCCGGTCTTCCAAGTTGGTCAACCTGGTGATGTTGGAACCGTAGAGATGTCAGATCTTATGTTCGAGACCCTTGGGCCCCAGCCAGGCGCAATTTTGATGGAGTGGAATGTCAAGGAGGTTTCGCAAGGCTCTGCCGGCTTATGGGATGTACACTTCCGTATTGGTGGCTCTGCTGGAACTCAACTCCAGTCAAACACATGTAGCAAGAACCCAACTGTTACCGCCCCTGCCAACGAGGCTTGTATCGGCGCTTACATGCTTTTGCATATTGCCTCGACGGCTACTGCATATCTCGAGAATACTTGGTTTTGGGTTTCTGACCACGAACTTGACCTCGCCGACCACAACCAAATCAATATTTATAATGGCCGTGGTGTTTTGATCTCATCAAAGGATGGCCCCGTATGGCTGTATGGAACCAGCTCCGAGCACAGCGTCTTGTACAACTACCAGGTTGCCAACGCCTCCAATGTCTACATGGCTTTGATCCAAACCGAGACGCCATATTTCCAAAGCAACCCAGATGCCACCGCACCATTCAAGACTCAAGCTGCTCACTCCGATCCTACATTTGCCGGAAGCTCGTCTGTGAACAAAGCATGGGGTCTTCGCATTGTAAATTCTGATGACATTTTCGTCTACGGCGCTGGTTTGTATAGTTTTTTCGACAACTACAGCAAAGTTTGCCTTAACACCGAGGCCTGTCAGGAAAACATGTTTTCTATCGAGAACTCTAGTAGTATTCACATGTACGGTCTATCCACCAAGGCCGCAATCAACATGGTTACCATAGAAGGAAAGAGCGCTGCTCTCGACAAGGACAATCGAAACAACTTCTGTGCCGCCATCGCATATTTCGAGCAAGCCGGTACTACCTCTAGTACTTCTGACACCATACAAAAGTGTTAATGGTTGTTTCCATTTTCCAGAGAAGGTTGCTTTTAACTTGTGATTCTTGAGACATCCACTTCTTGTAAATAGTTATAGGCATCTTTGACATCAATGCGGCGTTTTGGGGCAGCTCGGCACATACATGGAGCATACGAGGTCTTTTGACTTGTATTTCACGAGAAATGAACCCTGCATCGTAGGTATGGAGTAGATAGTCACATAAATGAGAAACGAGATTCGCCAGCAGTCTTTCAGTCAGGCGTGGCTCGTAGTGTCAACCCCGGGTATTATGTAGGCCGACTCTAAGCCTGTTCTGCTATGCGCGGATACGATTATTGTTCTCCTCTCATGGCTGGTATTTCCACATTCCGACTTCCCTAGAGAAGGTCCTTAAAGTATGCAATTACCACGTCTATAGCAAGATCTACGGACAGAGTCTATGGGCCTTTTGTAAGTTGACCCCTGAATGAGTGGGGCTCGTAGTTACCTCACGTGTTTTGTCATCCTACCCCTGCCGTTGCCTTAGCGATCGATTGATCGGAGTCCCATTCACCAAGAAGATCTGTGAATGGGATTCAAACGCGCCTCTCCAGACACAGAACTTTACCTCCTGCGAACTATACTACCACTTGCGACCATCCCGTACCAACAAACCATTGTTCCTTGAGTACAGTATAACATTAAGATCTGCCAATACTTCCTGTGCCTTACTGCGGCAAGATGGGAGAATCAAGGTCAGTCCAAGGCGCATGATCAACAGCCGCAATTTCAAGATTCTAACGAAGTATTGCATATAGACAGGAGCTCGTTGCATGGCTCAATAACTTGCTCCAGCTCAACATAACTAAAGTTGAGCAATGCGGAACTGGGTATGTTTGACCCCTCCCCCGCACCAGTTCTTCATCTACTTGCCTTGTGCCACTCCCGGCTTTACAGTACTGACGACTTTCCACAGTGCAGCTCTCTGCCAGATCTTCGACAGTATCTACCTCGATATCCCGATGTCGAGAGTGAAGTTCAATGTCAACACCGAGTATGCATATCTGCAGAACTTCAAGGTACTACAAAGTATGCATATATCTACCCCTCAGTCCCCGCCAAACCTTGCGAACAGATTACTAACAGCCTCTTCCCCCATAGACTGCTTCACACGACATGGTATCGACCGACCTGTCAATGTTGAGCAACTTATCAAGTGTAAGATGCAAGACAACCTCGAGTTCCTCCAATGGTCGAAGCGGTATTGGGATCAATACTTTCCAGGAGGTGACTATGATGCTCTTGCTCGACGACGTGGCTCCGGTGCTCCTCCACCTACCTCTGCTCCCACCCCACGGGCATCTGCTGGTGCAGCTAAGAGAGGTACCACACCGACTACAGGGCGAGCAAGGGTAGCTGGAGCAGGAGGAGCCGGGGGTGCGGCTTTACAACAAGAGAACAACACCCTCAAGGAGACAGTACAAGGCCTTGAACGCGAGCGGGACTTCTACTTCAGCAAGCTCCGAGATATCGAACTTCTGGTTCAACAAGCGTGCGAGGAGGATCCTGAAATCGAGAAACAGGAGGACGGACTTATCAAGCATATCCAGACCATCTTGTACTCGACGGAAGACGGATTCGAGATTCCGGCCGAGGCCGAGGGTCTGGATGACCAAGAGACGTTCTAGATCCCTTCCCTACCTAATGACAATTGTTGATGACTTGGCGGGGTGGTGGGCGGCAGGCACAATATACCTATTGAACGAATGCGAACTACAGTTCTTTTGGCTTCTGGAGTTACTCGAGCATACGAGGGGCGATGCAAAGCATGGAGGATCATGGATGCATGAAATATGGGGGTCCGATGGTTCTCAAGGGTGCGTTCGTTGACTTGCGAGTGGCACTACCAGATCTGATAAAGGATTTCGGAATTGAAGAATTGAAGAAGTGATTCATGATCCAAGTTCTATAGGAAATTGTGCCTCAATTTTTGTGAGATAGTCCCTCATCGCACTGTCTTGTTTTGCCCTTCGATTCACACACGAGACTGCCAACCACTGCGATATTCTATACTTATTAAAAGGAGCTCCTGAAGGTTAGCAGTTCAGCTAGAAAAATAAAGGGGCTAGCCGTCATGAAGCCCACATGTATAAACTTAATTTGGTATTTGCTGCATCACAGAAACCATGTGCCTCGCCGATCAGGGCCTCCTTTTAGTTACATACCTATCCCCCTTGACTTCCACCCATTAATCACCCAGGAACTTACTTCTTCATATAGTAACAGCGATGTTGTTACTTATTCCGAACAGGAAAATAATATATAGTATTTTATGGTCAATGAGGTTCGTCTGGATTTGGTACTTAGGTTTTGCAATATTAAGGGGCTTAAATATGCGTGAGAATATTCTACTCTTTCTTTTCAGGTAATACGATATAACCCTGTTGCTGTATACAGAGGCAAGTATTCTCAAGCTAATCAAATGAAAGTGGCGGACATAAATTGAAATGAGGAATAGACTGTAAGAAGGCTATTGTAAATGGAGATAGTTGTTAGTTGTCGGCCGACTAAGCTTGACTTCCGTAATTCAGAGAAGGAGAAGTAAGTATCTCCACCTTTTACCCCCAGTCAATTGAGCCCGACACCTAGCGCTAAGGCAAGCACTGCCTTAGATACCCTGTCACGGGCACGGGTATGGTCATTGATTCCAGGCTAATCTGATATCAAAAAGTCGTATGAAACAGCATCAACTCTCCCAACAACTACAGATCAATCCGTTGCTTTTCATTACATTGGACTATAATACAAACAAGAACACAAATCTATAGCCACAATGGCGCCCCCCCTCGAGCTCTCCATCCCCTCCACTATTCTCTCCTCGGATCAAAATTCCAAACCCTACACCCTCTACAATATAACCCTTCGTCTTCCCCTTCGGACCTTCGTTGTCCAGAAACGTTACTCGGACTTCGTGACGCTTCACTCATCCCTCAACTCTGCTGTTTCTGCCCCGCCTCCAGCTCCGCTCCCCTCGAAATCATGGTTCAAATCCACAGCCTCCTCTCCCGAACTGACGGAAACGCGACGTGCCGGCCTCCAACAATACTTGAGGGCTATTGCAGAGAGTCCAGACAAGAGATGGCGGGAGACGAGTGTGTGGCGCAGCTTTTTGAATCTTCCGAGTTCGAGTGGAAGTGGTAGCAGCGCAAGGAATGAACTCGTGCAGGCGAATCAAAGACTTGGTACGCAGAATGCTGGACAGGTTGCTTCGGATCCTGGTATCTGGTTGGATCTGCATCGTGAGATGAAGGGTCAACTGCACGATGCCAGGCTATTTCTTGGGAGGAGGGATGGGGCGACCACTCCCCAGGCGCAACACGAGGCGGGTGCTCATGCGAAGAGATGCCTCGTCAAGGCTGGAAGTTTGCTGGGAAATCTGGAGGAGGGGCTGAAGATCATGAGTGAAGGGGAGAAGAGAGGGAGTGAGGGCAAGGTTGGAGCTGGCGAATTGCGGAGACGAAGGGACCTGTTAAGCAGCGCGAGGGTCGAGAGAGAGGGATTGGAGAAATTGGCGGTCAGTCTTGCGGTCAAGGGGCAGCATAAAGGAAGTGGTAGTAGCAATGCTGCTGCTACGCAACAGGATAAGAATGCTCTCTTTGGACCTAATGTGTCCAGACCCAGCGGAAGAGTCCTTGGCGCGCCGGTGCCTGAGACGGACAAGACCAGAGAATTGGACAACGAAGGCGTGTTGCAATTGCAGAGACAGCTGATGCAAGATCAAGATCTAGACGTCGACGAGCTGGCGAAGATCGTCAGGAGACAGAAGGAGATGGGGCTTGCTATTCATGGGGAATTGGAATTACAGAATGAGATGTTGAAGAGGGTTGATGAGGATGTTGATCGATTGGGAGGGAAGATCAATGTCGCGAAGAAGAGAGTGGGGAAGATCTCTTAGGTTGAGATTGGAAAGATCAGTATATATGGGATGAGGGTTTCAGATTGTGCTTTTAGCATGGAGTTTATGGCTTGCGTTCTCTGGGCGAATGCGCGATGAATTTGTATAGTATATAATTTGTAATATGGGCGTTTTATTTCATGGCAAGGCGCAGTTGTATCTGAAATTATACATATTGTTGTTGGGTTTGCTCATAGCTGCCATCTTTGATGTCTCTTTCCTACCAGTGTTTGATCCCACATTTTGCTTCTACAATACTGCCTAGCAGTTCGAAATACTCACCGCGGTGGCACATACATTAAAATCCCAGGATACACATGTCTAAAAAGGTACCGATTCTGTTGACTCGCTATATGTATAGCTACGCCTGGTAATATTTCAGATTTCTACTGTAACACGTACTATTCCCATCCGAAACAGATATATTACTCTCCTTAGCCAAGGATATCATATCCCTCACCAAATGAACTCCTCCTTGACCAACTTCTCAGATAGCTTCCACAACTTCTCCGCCTCTTCACTGGATACCGCACCAGGGGTAGCAGCATCACTGATCTGACAGTCCACCAGATACGCCCCATGGTTCTCCTTGCCATTTCGCGTCTTACCAACACCCAGCTTGGGATCCAAGGCTGCGACGACGCTTGTCGCCGCTCCAGCACCAGCGGTCTTGACGGAAACAAGTCCACTGTTATAGAATCCTTGGACGGCAGCCAGAAGCTCTGCATCGAAGTTCCTCCCCAATCTAGAATTTTTGGGAGTCAGTTTCCTCTTCAATATCCTCAATCAAGTAGATGGAGAGAATTAATGAGAAAATACATGCGTAAATCACGAACAGAGGGCTTGAGAATTGATGATTCGGGAGTCATTACTTACTCGGTTGCAATGACGCCTGGATGAACTCCCAAACTCAATATTCCATGCTTTTCGTACAATCTTTCGTTCAAGGCGATTCCAAATAGTAAATTTGCAACCTTGCTTTGATTGTATCCCTCTAATGGCAAGTAAGATTTCTGGTCCAGATCGCCTGTCGCACCCCACATACGTTGTACCTGAGGCGTAGTCAGTATTGTTTTTCTACAAAAGAGAGAGAGAGAGAGAAAGAGAGTTGAAAGCGTCTGGGACATCAAAGATAAAAACTAGGCTATGAACAGGTATATGTACCTCATATACAGGTCTCTCTTCCTCGGGAATATCTTTATTCTTCTTGTCGAAATTAGTATCGCTCCAGCGCATCCGACTCCATGTCGGTGAGAGACTGGTAACGTTGACGACGCGAGTAGCTCCCTGCATAGAGTTGGCCTTGGACGCTTCAATGAGCTTTGGCATGATTAAAGAAGTGAAGAGGAAATGACCGAGGTGGTTGGTAGCAAATTGCATCTCAATCCCGTCTTCACTGAGGGTTCGTTGGGGCAGGCACATGATGCCAGCGCTATTGACAACAATGTCAATAGTGGGTAGAAATGACCAGGAAAGAAGCTCAGATGCTGCTGCTCTGACAGCTTTCTGACTTGAGAGGTCGAGAATGAGAGGGCGGTAGTCCACGTTAGGAAACTGGGCTCGAAGTGCGTCGATGCTTTCCTGGAGTTTGGACTGACTGCGGCCTGCGAGAATGAGGTTGGAGGGGGATTGCGAGGCCTAATGCATGTGACAATTAGTATTTTCAAGCCTTATAGACTTGGTAGATTGAGAATAGACCTACAAATGCCTCTGCAGTAGTAAACCCAATGCCCCCTCGGTTGACGCCAGTGACTAGGATATTCTTGCCACGGATGACTTCAGCAAAAGCCTTGGCGATATCTACGGCTTCAGTCTTATCGTCAAAATCGGCATACGTTGTAGTAGTCATGGCTAAGATACTCAATTGAGATTGGAGAATAGTACTGGTAGATAGGAGTGCGGTTTAAAGAGCAGCAGCACGGGGCCAACTCGTTGCTTTATACATAGATTTTGGTTCAGACTCAGCCTACCTCCACTCGTCGGACTTAGGACGGAACTATGACAGATCTCCATATTAGAAATATGAGTCCATAGTCCATGCAAGCCGGACTCTAGTTCGTACAGTGATATTTCTAATCGATATCAAAGGGACATATGCTTTCTGGTGGTCATGAAAGGGAGTTCGCTTAGAGATGTGCGCAAAGTCTAGCTCAATAAAGCTTAGCAGTGCTCCACACATCATTTGAGCTCAAAATCTAACTATAATGGGGATATATCGATCCTCACCACCTCTTCACCTTCTCCCTAGAGTCTTGCTGTATGTGACGAGGATACTGTCTTCAGTATGGTGAACAATGGGCCTTCTGGAGCATGCCATGCATGCAAGCAAAGACACAAGAAGGTAGGCAGTGATGATCCCCACTGCTGCCCAAACCCCCAAATCTTAACTCCGTTGACCATGTGTACAGTGTGATGAGACACGGCCAGTAAGTCTCCTTCAAATCAGGAGTTTGCTAGAAGTGGATTGAGGCCGATGCTGATATTGATCCTGCTATTCGGAGCTCCAAGCCGGCTAAAAATTGAGCTAACACGTGCTCACTCACAGTCATGCCTACGATGCAGCAGAGCACGCCGAAGCTGCCCGGGATATCCTGATAGTAAAGAATTGAGATTTGTGAACTATTCGATAGGTATTGTAAATGATTTCAATTCCTCACACAAACGGCCAACAGCGTTCCATGAACAGGGAGGATGGCCTGCTGAACCTCAGCTGCTTGACTGGCCTAGTATCGAGGAAGACGCTCGCCGAATGTTTTTCACGGATTATTGTATTGTCTCACCAAATCAGGAAATCTCTCGAGGATACCTGAGTGGGCTTCAAGATATGATTCACAAATCTGGTAATACGTCTGATGTTTCAAAATCCTGTACAACTATAGCGCTGGCAAGTTTAGGGAGGAAAGTTCGAAATCACGAAATTTTGCAAAGGGCTCAGAATCTCCATGCATCGCTACTGCGATCTTTCGGTTTGAGTATATCTAAGGGAGACACATTCATAAGTGTAGAGTCCCTCATCACAGCCACTCTGCTCGGGCTGTATGAGGTGGGTACTCATTCTGTTCCATTTCTGAACGTATTACCTGACAGTCATAGATTATTACAAACACTGATGCACACAATGGAGCACATATAGCACACGCGCAAGGAGTTTCTGCAATTCTACTGAGCAGATCTTCGCCATTCGATCTTGTGTGTGGCGGTCATCTCTTTAAGGCACCACGCTCGTCCCCAGCCGAAAGCCAGCAGATAGATATTTCCAAGCTTCCAAACTGGCAGTACAGTCCTCCAGATAGTAACAGAATACGATCAAGGTTTAGCATTCTTTGTACCCCATTATCGAAACATTCTGTTACAACAATCGATGAGATATTTGTTAGAACAGAGCCTTTAGTCAACAGGGCAACAACGCTGCTTGCTAGCGAGGCAACACTTGAAGAACTTTACAGAATGAAGCTAGACGCAGAAAACTTGAAGGGTGATTATAACGTATGGCAAGGAAGCCTCCCGGAGGAGTGGAAGCCGAAGACCGTTGGTGTTGTAACATCACTTGATGAAGAAACTGTGTGAGTAACCTTCTGACCGTGTGATAATCCTGTCAGGATTGTCACTCCACTAATATTGCACATTTTGGCAAGGTACACCGTTGTGTGGTGATGAATAAAGTAAACTAAGCTGCTTAAAATTTATGGAATCTGAGGAGTTCTGCTTCAAAGTGATATCATACTGACTTTAAAAGAAGAACTCTCGTAGGCTATTGGCCAGGCAGCATCTCATCATATCACGACCGTAAGTCACATATTCTATTACCTTGAACCTGCTAACTATCTCTAGCCTACATTGCTACAATATAGAACAGCTATCGAAAAGCTCGTCTGCTAGTCATTAATGTTATCATGGACTGCTACCATCGAATCTGCACTTTTCCTAATTATGAAGATATTGACCCAGCTATATATGAAGAGATCGAAACGCTTACAGAAGGAATCTTGTCATCTATCCCATTCATTCTCTCAGCAGATCTACCAACATTTCTCGACAATGCTACGTCAAGGGCACCACTCGTCCCAGGCAGACCAGTTGGTGGCTTGCTTCTCATGCACACACTATACGTAAACTCGGTGCTGCCTATTATTAGCCCAAAAGCTCAAGTTTATTTTAGAGATTGTCTAGCATGGGTTGGTGGTAAGATGGATATTGGTCAAGCTGCAATCCTATCTGAGGTGTGTTCAAACAAGAATCTAGATCGATGAGAAAATGCTCACATATTCATAGTGCACAACGAGTGACCTCTTCGACTACATTACAGAAGCACATGTTCTTATATGGGCGGGCATGCTAATATAGGATTTATATCTACTACGTGGGTGGCCAGAAGCCAGGTTGACAAAAGACAACAAGTTGGGGTATAGATAGCCCTTGGCATTGATGCTAGATCGACAACATACTCGACACTGGTCAGAGCCAGCATTTGATGGTCAAGGGTGAGTCACAAGAGACTTTGCTATTGTCCTCTGCTCAAAGTGAACTTCATTCGCCTTGGGAAACTTTCTTCTAGATACAAAGACTAACCTACTCAGGGGATACCTTATGAATACCTTACGCACAAGAGTCTACAAAGTCAACAGAATCGTATACGCAGCCAAAGTTACTAATCACGATGAAACGCTTTCGAAGTAATTCGAAATACATTTCAATATGTCTCAACTGCTTCCGTGGGTTTCTCAGCATTGAGATCGACTTTCTATTCCGGGGCTCACATTATCACTCGTCGCCTACCTAGCCGGCGCAACCTCGCCGTCGCCCACGTGGAGCAGTGCCGACGATGATCCGACCGGCCCTTGGGACCTTTAGGCACCATAAATAACGAAATAAACTTTTTTACTGTACATAAATCCGCATACTCTAGCCCCTGCAGGAAACCTTAACGGGTAGCCCACCTATCGTCAGTCGACCGAATATCTGCACACGTAGGAGAGCGCGGAGACAAAGCAGTGGGAATCTCACAGGGGTAGTTTGGTTTGCGCCTCTATAGTGGTACTCACAGTTCGATCCTGTGGTAGAGGTCCGTCCCCAAGGAGTAAAGCATACATTTTGCATCTTTTATTTCTACTTTTTTTTGGGGAATTTCTAAGCGCGTTTGCGTTCGTTGCTTTTTTTTTGTATGGCATTTTTTTGACTCGCCAACGTCAACAAACACGCGTAAGCGAGCGATTTTGACCACAAAAATTTCGTGCGACAAGTGTATATGGTTGAACCAGCCCTATTTTGCACCAATTTAATTTAATTAGTGGCAAGATGCCCGTGGAGAATATTGATATGATCTTGTGACGAAAGTCCTGGAAGGTATAACTCCTTTGTTTCCTGGTATACTATGCACCAAGCAGCAATGAAGGCTCTCAACAGGATCCCATTCACCCTCCAGCCTCCGGAGAAAGACCGTGGGTACAGAGGATTGACTAGAGTACCGGTACCAGCTGCGTTCAAATTCTGTTTCTTTAGATACCAGATCCACCCTCATACCTTCCATAATTCCTGCGAGTTCCATCAAAACAAGCTCCGTACTCCCTATTTTCTGAGCATGTGCCATTGCGTTCGAAAGAGAACAGATGCTTCGCGAGTATCAAGACACATTTGATTATAAACCACAGCATACTGTTCTGTAAACGCGACTGATGATGCTCGATGGCAATTGCGAGACAAATTACTTTCCAACATGGTAGATCTCATGAGACATTGACGCCTCTATGGTGCAAATTGAGAGGGACCTCCACATATGTTAGGATTGACTCGTGATTTGCTTCACCTTATTAAGAGACGTGCCAACATGGGAACCGAAACTTCTCTCTTGTCCTGCTCTTCTTCTTAGACATATACTGAAAATATTCCTACGATTGTGACTTGCGAACTCTATTTTTAAACTAGAACAAGTTCATTTCTGACAAGATGACACGAGATAGACATAGAAACTTGCTTCTGTCTTCTTCATTCCTGACATAGAGGATTGAGTAGAGCTTTATTTCTTTCAAAAAACCACAATCGTACAATTCCAATGAAGACAACTGAGCTTCATGTGTTTCCTCTTTTCCTCTTCCGTCTACGCATTGCAAAACCGAGCTACTTCCTTGCTTGAGCTCATATATTGACCACTGTAGACAATTTGGTCCATTCCTTCTCAAGATTAGCCTTGATTTATCCGGCCAGTGGTCGGTTATCCAACTACACGGGATATAAACTGGGTGCCTGACCGACTTGACGCTAAGGTCTCGGTCAGGTCATTTTTCAACTACCTCCCCGCACGCACCCCCTCCCCCCAAGCACTATCAATGCTTTATCTCGAGGGGTGACCTTTCTACAAAAACACACCACCAGTACTGTAAGTATCCCCCCTCCCCACAAAGCTTACTAGCTTCTGGTTTCCATCTATGTCTCTACTTCTGAGACTCTATCTCAGTAGAGGAAGCTACCTGGCCTGAACTTTGGGACTTCTCTCTGGTCCCTGCCTCTTGGCTTAATTTTGTCTCAACTTATTTTTTCTACAGTCTGCTGACATATTGACAGTCGAAACAAGATTCACAACCACCATGGCGGACAACAGCGACAAGGACAACGCTCCGGCACCAAGCCGTCAACACATTGACACGGTAAATCAACTGGCTCATCTAATCCTCATCCCTATTTCCTTTGTCCCCTGCTTAGATTTGGGATGCACCATTCACAGATGCAACAAAGGTCTTAACAATTCTTAGACGAGATTTACAAACAAGACCCAGAGGCGCTGCGCAAGCCGCCTCACGAGTCATTGTACTTGGTGCAGGACTGAAGGTCCTGTCCAGCATGGCTGCACCTAAGTCTTTTCCTAGTCTACGATTTGCCGTGCACGAAACCCTCGTAACGGATTCGGATTTGAGGCGCACCGGCGGAGTCGCAATATTAAAATATGAAGCCTTTGCCCGACCCAAATCGCAGGAGAAACGAATTAGACGCAACTCACTGGGATATTTTGTCGGTCATAGTGGAAAGTTGGCTAGAAATCCCTAGCTCGAAGAAGTTCAAGATCCAAAACAACCTTGTCGAGTCTGAGCCGGGTCTGATCTCCAACAACTTCAAGGAACGGATCGAAGGACTTCTCAACCCACGAACTCTCGCTGTATTCCACACTGCCGATAAGGCTACGGTGGATGAGTAGAAGTCCTCATTGGCAGCTTTCCTTTTTCGGCTTCTCCTTGTAAATTAGCGCATACATGATCACTCGGGGTGAGTGTTCCATTGGGATTTCCCGTTGGCGTTTGAGTGGTATCGTACAGATAGATGCCTGGCACCATGGCCATGATAAGGAGTGGAGCATTGCGGAACTTGACAGAGTCAACAAAAGACTTTAGAAGATCCCCATGTTAGATGAATGCAACTACCTATTATCACAAGAGCCCACGGACAAACCTACAGGGAGTCCTCGCGGAGCCTTGTCAGATGTATATGAGGGTACTGTGTATATGTGACGTCTAAAGAGAGAAGCTATAGAGGTGGGGAGGCTGTATATATATACGTAAGGTCATGTGCTCCTGCCTCAGGCTGTGACACCTATATACTACCAACTGTGCAATTGACATGATCATATAATTAAAATTTGAAGGGTAGGAGGAGTATCTACTATTATAAATCATTGATTACTTGTTTCTAGGTTGTGCGGGGATGCTGTTAGATCCAAGTAAGATGCTTTCAAATTTGATTATATACATTGCTAGGATAATCAGGTGAACAATTCACACATACTAGGTTTGAAGTATACTAATCTTGAAATGGCAGTATATATACAAAGAAGAGCGGCGAGCCTTGAGATTCGAGGTCTAAGCGTAGAGTTAGGCAGTCCTGTCGAATCTAATGGAGGGCAGCGACGACAAGCCAAAGCGTTTTGTGTGGAAGTACGAAAAATATGAGGCAAGGATATAGGGACAGGGAGGGGGGATGAGTAAAGTGTTCCCATATCTCAACTGCTTCTGCCAAGCGCAACGGTGCGACCCTTTGAGCCGCTGGAAGTGTGGCTCGAGTTCTGATATATGGAGTAATTTCTGAATGCTTGGCATGTATGGATTTGGAGATTAACTGTACTGTAACTAACAAACCGATGTAGTTCATGTAAGCCGCCCCAAACTAGAGAATAAAAGTAGTAGAGTTCAAGCTCGGCCGGGGAATGGAGGGGAAGAGCGAGAACCAGAAGTACCATAAACTAGTTCTAGGAAAAGTTCAAAAACGTCCAAAAAAAATGAAATGAAAAAAAAAACATACAACAGCCTGGTGGTCACCCACCCAACTACTAATCTGCCGATCTGAAGCTTGAGGATGGCAGAGCGGACGGGATGCCCTTTTCTCTTCAGTCTATGGTCGTATGTGGCCGTCAAAAACTTATCTCGTTATATATCGGGCTCTGAAATTGTGTTTAGAGCTTGCGTGTCAACAAACGGAGGAACTCGACAAACGGCCGCGAAGGATTTTCCACGCTCCGATCGCGGTTCCTGTTGCCATCAAATAATGACACGCACACCCATGCCATGCTCACCATGCGTGCTTGTGTTGATGGTTTTGCACAGTACTTCGTACGGCATCGTTGACCAGGTCCACGACAATTAACCTGGCGTCCGCAATCTCCCAGCAGCTTCCTTCTCAACACCGAATCGCAGCACAATCTCACACCCTGGCAGCGATAATTGACCCGGACTGGAGATCTCTCTCTCTCTTCATCACAGTTATCAGCAACAAATGATGCTGATAATACCCGGAAGTATCCAGGTCATCGAACATCAGCCCCCTTTGTATTGCCATGATTCGACAAACGTCCGCCGTAGTACTATAGTCAACCCCATTCTTGATACGTCATACAGGTGTATCCTGCCGCGTTGCCTTGGTCGCCCCAGCAACGGCGCGAAAACATGCGACGCGCGCCGTGATCCAATAATCCAATAATATGGTTATTGTGGCTAGCTGCTTAAAGGGCGGGCCGTTCCCTTGATCATTTCACTTTTTATTCGAGCCATTTATTTCCCCTTTTTCCCTGAACCTTGCCCGTCTGGTCTTGAGCTGCCGTGTGACTGCTGGGATTTCGAGGCCTTCCCTTTTGTGAACGCACATCTGCATATCTGCACTCGGTGCAGGCGCTGATGCAACATTTGGCTGATCGTGTTACTGTGTCATCTTCTCTATTCGCTGTTTCTGGTGGAGACTGCTGTGATACTGGGCCTCTTGACGTGGCCGCACAGCGCCCTCGAGTCGTATTGGGCGAACTGTTGATACTCGTTCGTTTTGATTCCTCGGTCGTGGATTTGGATGAGTGGTATGGTACGAAGTATGCCATCAAAGGAATAATATGGTGGAAGGTATTATTCGTGGAGGGAGGAGGAAAGGACAAGCACCCTGCCTCCACCCTCTTCCTCAGCCTCCCAATACTGTAACTGTACTGTACTGTAAATCCACCCACCCTCATATCGGGTGCTGAAGATTATCTCGGTGTCTCTCAAACGCGCCCAATGATAATGTCGGTAGGGTGCCGAGAGCTCCACTGCACAGTATCGTAGTGCAGCTGCAAGAAGATTAAGTACGAAGTATCATAGGCATAGGCATAGGCATAGACATAGGGTAGAGCGCGGAGCCCCGGCTGAGGGTAACTAGTGGGGCGAGGCGGCAACAGCAAGCGAGCCTGAATAATGGTACAGACAGCTTTTTTTTCCCGTTGTAAACAGTTTGGCAATCATCTTTCCCCATCGCACACAACCACACCAACCCCCGAAAGTGACTCGATTCCCGTGCGACCGTTGCGGAAACATACTTTCTGTTACATAGAGGAGTCTGGAGTTGAATCTCTGTCTGCAAGCCTGTCAATTCTTTGCGCGTTGTGCTCTGTTTGCTTTGCTTTGATGAGGTATGTTGACATTGACATTGACATGTCCAATTCCGCTTTCACAAAGATTAACCCGTAACTGACATCCCCAAGCCAGTTTTTCACGACTTTATGACGATTCTACGACCTTCTGAGATACCCCTGACTTTGAAACCACCGAAATTCGATAATTGCTCTTTGACGCCGTTCTCGTGTACAAAACCCGCCGCTTGCTGGAACACTCAAACGACTTCCAAATCACACTGCAGCGATGAACCCTCCGCCACCACCCCCGCATGGGGAGAATCCAAAATCTTCCGGACTACCGCCTGGCAAATACGATATCTTCATAATTCCTGAGCATTCAGCGGGTTCGGGGTTCCTATACTTGCCTTCGCTGAAGCCTAATGTTAACAGCTTTGCTGCCGGCTTTGCATCAGCTCTCATACTTGTTGTGATTGGGTCAGCATTACGTCCAGCAGTGCAGACGTGGTGGAATAGCGTAAAAGGAGCTGGAGGAGCGGGGATGATAATGCTTATGGTGGCGGTCGGTGTTGGAGCCTGGGCAATTGGGCGAATACAAGCAGACGGAGGGCCCGGGCCTGGGGGAGGAGGCACTGGAGGCGGACCGAATTCGAGCAGTGGTGGCCCACATTCGAATGCATATTCGAACTCACAGTCTAATGGCTACGCAGGCGCTCCACCTCCTGGAACAGGCCCTATGCCGGGCGCAGGATCAGGACCAATGCCAGGAGCCGGACCAATGCCTGGAGGACCAAAACCTACCTCGTGGCAACGAGCACCGCCTGGTGCAACCGGTGCAAGCACGGCAGGAGGACCTGGTGCCAGTCCAAACGCAAATGGTTCAACTGGAGCTAGTGGGGCGGCAAGAAGTGCTTGGGAGAAAGCCCGCGAAGAGACTAAGAAGAAAGAAGAAGAACGAAGAACCAGAGAGGCCGAGAAGAAGCGGAAAGAGGAGCTAGAGAAGAAACTCCGGGAAGCACGAGAGAAAGAGGCTAGGGAACGCGAAGCTCGGGAAGCCAAAAGGAGAGAGGAAGTGGCCCGAGAGGCTAAACTAAAAGCCGAAAAGGCGGAGGAAGAAGCGCGAGAGGCTAAAAAGAAGGCAGCAGAGATCCAGGACAGAGAGAAGAAGCGGAAAGAGGAAGAGGCTCTGGAAAAGAAACGAAAAGACCTCGAAATCCTGGAAAAGAGGCTGAAGGAAGCAAGGGAAAGAGATGCTCGAGAAAGAAATGCCCGGGAGCGGGATGCTCGGGAAAGAGATGCTCGAGAGAAGGCAGCCCGGGATAAGAAGGAGGAAGAAGAGGCGAATAAGCCCAGGGGAAGTACTTACGCCTTCTCTGCCGTGGGAGAAAGAACAGATCCCTGGCCGAGAGGGCGACCCTCAACACCCCCTCCTCCTTCCCGACCTAACCCACCTTCACCTGCTAAAAGACCTCCTCCTCCCCCAACAGCCAAAACTTACGATAACACCGAGCCCGAAGCATATTCCTACCGACCCTACGACAAGCCGAAGAAGCCGATGCAACACAAAAAATCTCTCTCCTCCCTATACTCCGAATCCTCCTATGCCGCTTCGCATTCTACTTCTCGAACAACTCCTCCTCCGTCACATCGAGGCCCGTACAGCACCAAAGATCCCAACAAGATCGTCATAAAGGCCGTCTACGCATTCAATAATGCCTTCCTCCGAACCCCAACTTCTCAACTCATCTCCGGTTTAGGTCCAGTAACCGATGGGCTAATTCTCAGAATCACAACGGAAGGTCTCTTCATCGACGATGATGTCCGTGGCGTCCCACAACGAGAATGGGACGTCAAAGCTTGGACAATGAAACTCGTAGAGGTATGGTGTCCCTCCTTCCGCCAGGGTTCCGCTGGCAATGCTGCATCTCCACGCGTTGCTTCAAACAAACATAATCCTGTTCGACGTCTCTGGGGCTTGGATAAGGAGAAACCTGCCACAGCCGAAGAGACCGATGCGCTCCTAGTCGAAATGTTGTCGCTTTGCAAGAATAACTGTCGTTTGCGTGCGAGTTCTTCTGCTTCTTCTGCTTATAGTGCGAGTTCTTACGATAGCCGCTCGTCGGCATCTGATTCAGCTTATGGTTCTTCTGTTGGCTCATCGTCGCCTTCTGGGGCTAACAATCGTGGTGCGAATCAGACAGGGGAATTGAAGACTGCAAGACTTCATGTCTTAAGGGCGAGCATACGTGACCAGGAGGGCAAAAAGTATGTCTTTGTCATTACGGAGGAGGAGAGCTGGAAGGTGGCCATTGGACTGCAGCGATTGAGAAAAGGGACGCAAGTTAGAGCTCTGGGTGTCAGTGGTATGAGTGCCAATGATGCCAAAACAACACTGGAAAACCTCGGCTGGGCCAGCTGATCCGAACAATGGCACATGTGTTGAGCTGGATTTTTTTGAAAGAACTTCGGCTACGAGCAAGGAAATAATATAGGAAATGGTTTAGAGCTACGTTAGTAGTCCTGTGGGACTGGAATGTAGGTGTTGTCGAGGGATTGGGAAGAATGTGGATAGATTGCTTTCTCTGGAATGTGCACAACCCAAGCGAGCGAGTTTGAGCGATCATAAGCGGCATTTACAAACATCATCGCGACGGAGTTTTATTGTGTATCCCCTTGGAGAACGGGAGACTGTGTGTGATAAGTTCTTGAACTCGTCTCTCAGACTGGACAGGATGTCAATCATAGTTCGAGTATGTCAAGTATGTGTTCAGGAAATGCAATAACGAAAAAACTTAACTGTGTCCTTTGGTGCTTGCTTTATTCCATTTGTCGTGAGACGGACGTAATATGTGACTTTATCATATTTTGCATTTTTCGTATTCGTTTCTCCGCCTCCTTTTCCCTCGCTGGAAAGGCTTCATTTCCTCTGGTGGTACGCCAAGCATGGTGTAGGTTAGAATTGCCAACGTCTCATCTTCTGCGATTTCCTTGTACGAAAGAGGAAATGGCCTTAAAAACTGATGTTGCTTCATAAGAATCTTCAACTCGTATTCTTCATGATCAGCCGGAACGTCCGGCTTGAAGATCAACCAGGGGCCCTAATGATATCACGATCCTTCGCGAACACAGAATCGACGTGCACTGTATTTCCACAGTCAGCCAGTTCAACGTCAGCAAAACGAATCTCCCTCTTTACCTGGAAGTGCCGCGCCTAAAGCACAATCTAACAAATACTTACCTCCTTCAGTCAAAACGAGGAAACGGCTTTAGTCACGTGAAGTATCATCATGTCTGCCTTCGAAAGGGTTCGACAATGAAGAAGTATTTCTCTGGACCGGAATTGATTATTCCCTAAAACCTGCGTATAGGAGAGTGTCGCTGTAATCAGTCAAACACAGCATATATTGTCAGATGACTATGCACTGTTAAGTTCTTTGCTAGTGTGTACTTCTAGCGACCTCTCCCTCAGCCCTCTTCAATTCTCTCACTTCCTCATCATCAATATATGCAACCTAGCGGACGGAATACCACTTGGTACAACACAGTGTACCAACACATCTCGTTTGGACTTTTCGATCTAACGATACTTGTTCAAAGCGACAAGAACTAACAGTGGGTCGAGGACTTCCACTATACTGTGGTCCAGTTCAAGGTCCTTTGCACTTTTCGTTCGTGGTCATATATGAAGGAACTTCGCTCGGTACCAGTCATATCGAAAGCTGCCTCATGATGAGACACATTTGTTTTGCGTATTTTCACACCGCTCAATCAAATTTCATCAGATATGTATACAGTTTTCAGCTTGGCGCCGCCACCAGCATCTCGATAGGGCTGCTTCTAGAAGTACAAGGGCAGATTCGTGCCATGTTCGGTCCGGAGGTGTACAGCAGCGCTCTTGTCTCTTGTCTCTTGAAATATATTGGCGTGCTCTTAATTCGTAGAGCCCGGTGAGATTCTTTCGTTTCGCGGCGCCGAGTCTGGAACTTAACACTATTCCTTCCAGCTCTCAATGCACTGTAGAAGGGGGTTGCTCTTTTACAGTTTGGGAAACATACGGTTGAAAGAAGCTTTCAAAATTATAACAGAAAGAAGCATTGCGAGCCAAGGAAGCTTGAATTCCCCCCGATTCGCCCCCTTAAAGCCTCAAAATGCATCAGCGGCCCATGAGCTGCATCACTCACCGGGTACATCGGTTAAGAGTCAAGTATAACTGCGTACTTGCCTCGTTCTGTCGATATGGCTCAGCCGCAAAAAGCCACGGTGCGAAAATGGAAGTTCGTCTACAGTTCAGGCTTCTTTCCACTACATTGAGTGGCATTCCTCATATTATAAGGTGAGCCTGTGGTTTCTCTGATCTCCATATCTTCCAACTTCTCTCTTTTATCTCCACTAAAAACACAGTCTTAGATGAGAATCATGTTTCTCGATTTGGGATTTCTCTTACTTACTGCCGCCATCTCTACGGCTGCATCACTTCCCCGCCCGAAGAATGTGACTGGTCCGGGATTTATCTCATTGCCTGTAATTGCAGTGAACGCTTCTGAAGAAAATCTCCATAAGAGACAAGATGGCACTGATTTATTCAACACTGATTTTGGGACCGTATATTTGGTACACCGTATGACAACCTGCTTTTATATTCATATCAATAGCTGACGAGAATAAGTCTCCTTAGGAACGCCTTCCCAACCTGTATACTTGTTACTTGACACCGGCTCATCAGAGACGTGGGTTGATCCCGATTGTTCCATTGCGAGCACGGTAAAACAACAGACAGAATGCAATAGCTATCCGAAGTACAATCCATATAGATCATCAAGTGCACAGGATACCGGGTATTCCTTTGAGTTAGCTTATGGTAAAGGTACTGCTTCTGGCGAGTATCTGTTAGATAACTTCCACGTGGGTGGTAGGTGTATATTTCTGGTGCTGTCGAGTATGTGCTTAATCTCGTCCAGGAGCCACAATTGGGAACTTACAATTTGGGGTAAGAGCAATTCACGAACATCTCTCATGTTCTCGGTACTTTACGGCACCGCATGTGAACATATTTGCATTGGTATATCGGTACTAACGATAACTTTATTAGTGGGCTGATACGACGGCATCTATGTCTGTTGGGATCTTGGCGGCTGGTTATGGGTATGAAATTGCGGGGTATTACTGTCTGATTGATGAAATGTATGTGCAAGGCATCATAAATAGTCGGGCATTCAGTCTCGATCTCGGGAACGTCGATTCTGCTGCAGGGTCAATACTTTTTGGTGGCATTGATACGAAGAAATACACGGGAAGCCTTGAAAAACGACCCATCATTGCACCTTCCTACACCCCGGATGGAGAACTACGGTTAGCCGACTCTTTTGCAATGCTTCTGAGTGTTGCTAATTGGAGTAGTTATTGGATATACATGACCTCAGTGGGGATAACCAAGCCCGGCTCCACGACTTCGAAACGATACACAGTGGCACCACCAGCATATCAGCAACCGGTATTTCTCGACAGTGGTGGCACTTTAAGTCAGTTGCTAGCAAATCTCGTCGCAGCAATGCTTTCGGATTTTACTGGGGTAGTAGACTAAGGAAACGGCTTATTCACTGTTGATTGCTCGCAGACAACTCAAGGCGGAACGCTGGACTTTGGCTTTGGCAACACAATAATCAAGGTTCCATACCACCAATTCATTTGGGTTCCTTCCCCTGGGACTTGCGTGTTCGGCGCAAAGGCAGGGGATCCTACATTGACTGATTCTTGGATCCTGGGAGGTAAGACATATCCACTAGCTGTTTCATGAGCCTATATTAACACCGTGGGCTAGATACATTTCTGAGATCCTGCTATAGTAAGTGGTTGTTACAAAATATAAATGTATCGAAGCTAATACTGCAGTAGCCGTCTTTGACCAGGATAATGATAATCTACTTCTGGCTCAGTATGTTGACTGCGGCTCTAATATCATTCCCATCGGCTCTGGTGTCAATGCTATACCCTCTGTTACTGGAGCCTGCAAAGCGACGAGTACTGCGGCTTCGAGTACATCTAAAGGATCGTCTTCGGTCAGACCCACATCTTCAGCGTCAAAACTCGGCTCTAGTTCTAGCTCAATCAAGCCTTCGACTTCGACCTCCTCGAAAATTTCCTCAACTTCGCAGACTATCAAAACTAGCTTCTCTTCGTCCCGATCCTCTACTATTACCTCCATGAAACCGTCAAGCATATCGACATCCAGAGTATCATCCAGTATCTCAAAATCTTCATCCTCGACCAGAAGCACGAGTTCCGTGAAGTCTACGTTGATGGCCACATCAAGCTCATCATCAAAATACCTTTCAACCTCGAAGTTATCATCATCAGCCAGTACAACGAAGCCGACTTCTTCATCCAACTCAAAGACCTCATCAACTCTCAAACCCACAGTTTCAACTCCTAAACCGTCCCCGGCCGTCTCAAACCTGGCAGCAGCCAAGACGTTAGGCTACGAGCACAGCGGATGCTTCAAGGAATCCACTCCCAAGTCCATGACGAAGATCCTCGCAAATGACACCATGACTGTTGAAGTCTGCTTGGCCGTGGCTAAAGCAGCTATACCTCCATATCCATATGCGGGCTTAGAATATGGCAGGGAGTGTTGGGCGGCGTTGAAAAAGCCTATCGCTGCTACCTCAACGAGCGGGGCGGGTGCCTGTACAAAGATTTGTGCTGGGAATCCCACCGAAACATGTGGCGGCGCGGCAATGTTCAATCTGTATTATTCAGCTACCCCTATGCCATAGGTACCAAGGATCTTCAATTCAGTAGGGGGTTAGGCTCGAACACTAGTTTGTAACACGATGGCCGAGGATGATTTTGCTTGCAATAATAATCAAATTTCCATCTTCCATTCGTCTCTTCCACCGACGAATTCTTTTTTCTTCCTTCTTGTATATGACCTTGTGGCTATGCAAAGACCCTACTAATGGGACAGAGGTCCATCAAACAGCAATTTTCTCCACCGCCTCATCCTTCTCGACCGTCGCCTCAACATGTTCAGTCATCAGCTCCTTCACGCCTTTCAAGAACCAGATCGCAACTAGAGCCAGCACTACAAATGGGATGATGCTCGACCATGCCAGTCTGTACGCAGCCGCATAAGCATTCTCACTCGCGCTCGTTGCAGCTGCCAAAATACCGGGACTAATTCCTGGAATATCGGCAAATCCTGCTCCAGTGCCGAAAGACTCGAGCAGAGCTGGAATGGAAGAGGATGGAAGTCCAGCTTTGGTGGCTGCGCTTGAGACGGATGGAGCGTAATTCGAGTTGAGCTTACCATTGATAATGGTGTTGAGCACTGCAGAGCCAAATGCGCCACCAAGGGCACGAGCGGAGAATGCGAGTCCCGTGGCTGTAGATAGGTAGGCATGAGGTGCGGTGAACTGCACAAGTGCCACGAGGAGAGTTAGAGGTCCACTCTGACCAATTCCGGCTAGCGAAAAGGGTTAGCGAGGCTGTTGGCATGTGGTGCGGCGATGAAGTGCTTACAGATGACGTTGAATCCTATCTGTGCGTGATTCATTGAAGGATTAATATTGGCATAGCATATGGTGCTATAAAGTCAGGTTTTGTAAGGCTGTATAATGTTGCAAGTTGCTTACACGATTAAGAAGAGGCCGAATGTCAACAATAGAGGGCTCTTGAGGTCCTTCTTCCAAGTTGAATATAGCCTGTTTTCTCGTTAGCCTCATTCACCATTTCGCTACCTGATTATGCACATACGTGATTGGAATTGAAGCGACGAGGGTAACAACCGTGTACGAGAGCTGACGGATGGAAATTTTCCACGCCGAAGTTTCGAAACCGAGGTTTAGGACAATCAAGGGAGTTACACTGTTTACGGCACTGTAAAATATCCATCTGCAAGCCAATTAGCATTTTTTTGACTCTAGGAAAGAACAAGCTATGTAGTCTTACCCTTCAACAGCGAATGCAAAAACAGACAAAGAGAAGTTCGGCCCATTCTTGAAGAAGACGTGGGCTACCAGTCCGTCGTTTCTACCTTTCCACTCTACTCATATTATCAGCATTGCACGGTCATACACACAAGGGACTTACCATATATAGCAAACGCTACTAATGCAATAAGTCCGACCACCAGTGGTGCAATCACGTGCGAATCCTGCCAGGTATACACTCCGCCAGCCCAGTCCAAAGCCAACAGCATCAGTGTTGCGCTCACAATGAATAGGAAGGAGCCAATGGGATCACATTCCCAGGCGATTCTCTTCCACGTCATCTTAGGGAAATCAGATTCTCGCTTGGGGTGGTAGAAAAAGAATAAGCCGAGAACAGTAGCTGCGAAAAAACCAGCTTGGATCCAGAAGATGTTACGCCATCCTCCCGCATCGGCATTTGTTGCAGCGCCGGCTCCCAGTCCACCGATCCTATTCCCAAGTCAGTTCGAACTTCGAAGCTTTGCGTTTGAAAATAAGGAGTCACTTACAGCCCTCCTAAGGCTCCACCAAGAAAAGCGAATCCATTGGCCAGAGCGCGGTACTTTAAAGGTAGGACTTCTGATGGGATGGCTTGAACAATAGAAATGGTAGAGAGTGTGCAGCCAACCAGGATACCACCGCCAATTAGCATTGTCATTGAAGTGGCTTTGGCTGAGATCACTGCTCCAATGAACGAGATTGCTGGTGGACCCATAGCTAAGTATTTCCTATCGAGGACATCGGAAAGGCGGCCAACAATGGGTGACAAAACGCTCTGCATTAAAAGTGGCCCCTATAGCATCGTCCAGATTAGAATCTGGGCATAGATCCAGGAACTGCAAAAGGAATACCTGTATAATCCATCCTGCGATTGCTGCATCCCCGAGATCACGAATGATAAAACCAATGACCGAGCCAGCCGCAACTACGACAAAAACTTGCGCCATGATGCTACGAGGACAAGTTAGATACAGACAATTAGGTACAGCCAGGTGATCAGTCCCGGTCTCAGTAAACTTACGCAAAGCACGTCACACTAGATTATGAATTAGCTGAATTGCATCTTATCAGAGAGGTTACACTTACAAAACTACCATCCAAGACCTCCATGTCAATTTGACATGGTGGTCATCTCTGTACGAGTCGACTTTGATAACTGGTCCAATAGTTGATTGCTCTACCTGAGAGAATGCGATATTGTCTTCCGTCTTGGAAGGTCCCGTGTTATCATTGTGTTGATCAGCCATTATCCTAAAGAGAGAAAACTATTTCAGAAGATCAATTGGCTTCAGTTTGCTTGTATCCGAAAGTTCGAGGTACCCAGCTTGCCTTTAATCATTCATTCAGGCTCCCTTGTACAGCTTCCCAGGGAGGTTCTCCGTCTCCTCAATCGTTGCCTCTACCTAGGTCACCAGCCGCGCAGTATTCTCTCTCAATGAGGACATGTACAACTACAGCAGATACCATGAACATTGCAGCTAGGTTGTCGAGGCGCAGTCAAAGTGTCACCAGGCTGGGGACCCCGCATTGGGAGCCGAGGAGGCTTTTTCGGCAGTCGTCTAACTCGCCAGATGAACTTTCCTGTGGCCTCTCAAAGGATGGAGCAGGATGGAACCGAGGGCTGGCGTAAGGAGTGATGTATGGTTCTCCTAGGGTGGAGCTCGGAATTCCCCCTGACTTGAAATTCAGACCACGATGTAATTTGGCTGAGTCGCTAAGATGATTCTTATTACCTGACATCTCGAGATGACCCACGTATCTGGTAGATTTTCTTAATGTGTGGAGGAGGGAGGAGGGAGGAGATGTGTAACGGTAGCTCTTAGGTTGGTAGCTCCTCTCAAACGAATCCTCCTCCGAGTACAAGTAAACGTAAGAGGGTACACACCCAAGACTTCCACCCTTTGTGAGTTAGAAAAGCACTTTCTCTTCATTCCTCCATTGATGTATCAAGAAAGTATTCCGAGCTATTGCGCTACGAATTTCTTCCTGAAAATACAAAGAGGAATAGTGGACAGAATTACAGCCACTACCAAAAGTCAGTATCTTACTTCAATGATCGAACGTAAATTATTAGTAAGATTCATTACGAGCTAAAACTCGATAATTGGATTCAGATACTGACTTTTTGTGGTAGTTGCCGCTTGTTCCTAGAACTGACAAGTTACAACGAGCTGAGGAATCACTTGCCGAAAGTGTTGCCAAGCACATTGAAAACAATAAAGTACCCCATCCTTCATGAGCCAATCATTGAGAGAAAACGTTCAGCCAAATATCAGAAAATTCTGGGTGTTGACTGTAAATAGGTCGTAGCTAGTCATGATACAGATAGAGTCCTTCTGCTCCGTAACAGTAGTTACTTCAGGGGGCCAATTTTGGTCACATTTCCAACGCTGGCCTGGGGTCGATGCCCAAATCGACCCGATCATTAATAAGAGTGTTGGATTGCTGTTGAAAACGAAGAAAAGGGAGACATTACTTAAACACACATGGTTTGGCAAAGACGCATCGTCCGGGAAGGCATACAATGGTAAGACTCTAAGGGCAGTGAAACATCAACGGCGAGAAGCATTGTACATGGCTAGGGCCTGATATTGATTTTATTGCTGCGTCCGTGAAAGACGGAAAAGACTTGAGCTAAGTTTGCACTCATAAGGTAAATCCAGAGTCATTTTGAATGCAGAGCTGACTAGTAAAACTGGATAATGCAGATGTCAACGAAAGCTGGCAAACACGCTCCTCTGGAAGATGCTCGGAAAGTAGTCCACGGACAGGACCCTATCATTCAGAAGATCCTAGATGCTACACCAGATCCTCTGGTAGACTGGAAACTTCACTATCGAGACCCATTGCCAACTTCGATCTCACCTCAACGTCGAATTGCCCTGACTGGAGACGCGGCGCACTCATTCCTTCCAAGTTCAGTACAAGGTACCTCTCAAGCGATGGAGGATGGGGTAACGATAGCAGTCTACTTGTCTGGAAGTGGGAAAGACCATGTGCAAGAAGCCATTGCAGGTTTCAAGGGCTTGAGGTATGAGAGAGTTCGAGCAGCGCAGAAGACTAGGTAGAAGACGCGAGATACTTAGTACAAAACAAATAATGCAAATTGGGATGATGCAAAGAAGAACCTTGGAAGCACGGAGCTGCAGCGAGAGGAGTGGCTGTTAAATTTCAACACCGAGGAGTATGCTGAGGAAAATCATGTCGCTACTGTGGCACTTCTGAACGATGCTGGTGCAGTGGCAAACTCAACATTCCTATCATGACAGAGGCTATAGCTTCTGCGTAAACGATAACCAGAATATTACAACTTAGTCAAATATGCAGCTTGCATTTTGATTCTGGTTGTTGTGAAAGTGTTTTGAAACAAGCATTCAGTCCAGCTTATTCATCATTGCACACCTCTCATTGTCCTCCTGCATGCCACGCAGACAGACAACGGGCCGGAAAAGAGCCACGACGAAACAATGCTTCCACTAATCGCAACTGTTTGCACGAATCCACGAACTAATCGCGAAAAGCAGGGAGAAGAAAGATTTGCCGTCGTCAATTGCCGCGTCTGTCAGAATTCATTACTCGTGATGCCTGCATTCTGCCGTTGATGACATGAACGGGAGGGACAGATCTCGGGGAGGAGGCTACGGTACGGTTCGCAATGCTGCCATAGTTAGTACTGTACTAACGGCGCTGAAGCTACAGGGGTTTCAGTACCCCCAACTCCAAATGCTGCTAGATTTCCAATCGGTAAACCTCCTCAGATATAAATGGGGGATAAACCCGAGGTACTCTAACCCTCTTTATTGTCCAAAGTTATAATGGAAGGTCACGATAGATATCCTTACTCGTCTTCTCTTACCCCATCTTCACGGCCTGGAATTTCGAGATCAAGTGACGATGTCGTTCCTATCTTTTATATTTTCATGGTATACCCTCGCGGGATTGATTGCCTTTCCTATCCTGATATTGTTTAATGATATATGGACTTGGTACCGCATGCCTCCTGGTCCCACGCCTTTCCCCTTCATTGGAAACAAGCTACCAACATCAAAGCCGTGGATACAGTTTCAAGAATGGTCGAAGACATATGGGCCTATCTTCACAATCTGGGTGGGTAGACGGCCAACCCTTGTCATTTCAGACCCCCAAGTGGCTGTCGACCTCATGGAGAAGCGCAGTACCAAGTACTCCTCCCGGCCTAGATTCGTTGTCATGGGAGAGATGTATGGCAGTGGTTCTGTGCTAGTTCAGCCATATGGTAAAGAATGGTCCATTCGACGCAAACTATTGCATCGAGCTCTCACACCAGCAGCTCTGAAGATCTACAGAGCAAGACAAGAAGCTGAATCAACGCGTCTGATCTACCAGGTCATGCAGAATCCTGATAACTGGGAGCGAGCTTTCGATCGTTTCACATCCAGCGTGGTCTTCTCCATCTCCTATGGGCGCAGGATCGATTCCGTGGACTCGAAAACTATCCGTGAACGACTTGACTTCATGCAATTTATGGCTTCCCTGAATGTTCCAGGGGCTTATAAGGCAGAATCATTTCCCTTCTTGAAGCACATGCCGTCATTTGTGGCACCATGGAAGAAGAACATCGAGGACCATGCAAGGTTAGAGACTGTTGCCAATATTTCACTTCTCGAGGATGTGAGGAGAGATATCAGGATCGCAAAGGAGAAAGGATTTGCTGTGACGCCTTCCCTCGCCTCAACGCTGCTCGCTGTCCGAGAAGAAGAGGCCATTCCATTACCTGACAAGGATTTCTCCTTCGTGCCCGCTTCGTTATTTGGCGCGGGCAGTGACACCACTGCTTCAACAATGTGCTCTGGAGTTCTGATGTTAGTGACAAATCCACAAATTGTCAAGATCGCTCAAGCAGAACTGGATTCTGTTGTGGGATCTGGTCGACTACCAACGTTTGACGATGAGGCAAACTTGCCATATATTCGAGCCCTGGTGAAGGAGATCCTTAGAATTCGGCCGGTTGCAGTATTGGGAGGCACTCCCCATGCTTCGACAGAAGACGACGTTTATGAAGGCTATCACATCCCTACTGGAACAACAATACTCGGCAACTCCTGGGCCATCAATCTGAATTCCGAATACTATCCAAATCCTCATCTTTTTGATCCCGCAAGATTCCTCGCCGAGAAAGATCCGCGGTATTCCCCAGAATTGAAAGGTGCGAAAATACATCCCGCAAAGTCGGGCCATTCGAGTTTCGGGTGGGGCCGACGTATATGTCCTGGAGCAGATTTGGCGGTGAACTCGCTCTTTATTGCTGTTTCGAAACTTGTTTGGGCTTTCGATATCTTGCCGACAAGAAAGTATGATACCTTTGAATATACAGACGGGTTTAATATTCGTCCAAAACCATTCCAGTGCTTGATTCGGGTTCGGAGTGCTGAGCATCAACGAGTGTTGGAGAGGGAGAAGGTGGAGGCTGATGAAGAAATGGCGAAGTTTCCGACTTATGATTAATGTGGGATTGCGGGAATGATGTTTCTATTTGGATCTAAATGGCTGGAATTGATATGTTCCATATTCTTGGCTTCCTAGATAAAAACTGGAATGTGAAGACTCTTATACGAAGGGCAGCTCGAGGCTTGAGGCTCTTCCTATATTGGGACTATATACTCTACTATGTGCCTTGTATCTGAATGTTACATTTTCATTGCACATAATGTCAATTCTGAAATGTGCTTGGCATGTTGAAGAGTTTCTAGAAGTTACAAACAAAAATCGCTTCAAAATGCCTTAACAGGAAAACTAGAAAGCATCAAAGAAATGCCCCCCCCCCCGAGAAATGGAACATTTCTATGTTCGTAATTCCCCTGGAGTCAAGAATACTCAACCACTGCTAACCCTTCATACAAAGTATTTCCACGTATCTTATGGAATCTAGATAGAATGCGGGCATCTTCGTGCTTATTTAATTTACAAACCGAAAGGAGGGGCATCGGGTGGCTTAGTGGGGTAAACCCGTGACCTATGATTATCCATGACGACTGGTAACATTATGTGTCGACTCCTTCCCTCTGTAATGCATGTATAATACATATCCGCCTCTAGTACTATACACATAATTCCAATAAAGCCCCGACCATTCGCCAACATTCTCAACTCCCATGAACCAGATTCGGAATAGACTACGCCTAATACGCTTACGCAACAAAGATGGAGGAAAGCTGCTGCACATGCGCAACGCTCCTTAAGAACATCCAGGTCGTATATGACGAGAAGAGCGAGAAGCCGAAAGCTCTTGACCGACGATTGGAGTGCTGCGGGAGGATGATTTGTGGGAGTTGTATTGCTGTACGTTAATCCCCTACGATTGATAGTAAGTAGTGAAGAAACGAGGATGTATGCTTATCCGGAACTCTTTTCCAGATGAACCAGCGTTTTGCTATATATTGTGGGTACTTGCTCTATTGTGTCCCAGACCAGTGTATCGACTAATAGTAAATAGGTCCCTTCTGCCAAGTATCCACGGAGCCCTCCCCCTTACCGCAAGGCCTCCGCAACCCACCAAGCTATGTGCCCTCGCCCGCCTCCTCTAAGAACGATCCCCCACCCTATGCCGACACGCTTCCCTCCTACTCATCCATTGCAAGGCCGCTTGGAACGCACCGAGAAAAGCACTCTTCTAGTAAAGAGACACAGGACGTCCTCCACTTCCTTGATCACGAAAATGATTCTCTGACCTCGTTATCGTTTCGATATGGTGTCCCTGTTGCGGCGTTGAGGAAAGCTAACAATATCACTTCGGATCATCTGGTGCTAGCCAGACAGACGGTTTTAATACCGGGGGAGTTTTATAAAGAGGGGGTGAGTTTAAGTCCAAGACCAGTGGAAGGCGAGGAGGAGGCGAGAAGGAAAGGGATAGTCAGGAGGTGGATGATTGCTTGTAAAGTTTCTGAGTATGTAGTCCTGTCTCGTTCTCGAACTGAGTGTTATTGAAAATTGTGTGGTAAAGGGATGGATAAGGAAAGTGACTGACAATGCAGCGTTTCTCCAAAATATAGATACGATGTTGCAGTTTTGTACTTGAAACAAGTCGACTACGACTTAAAGGCGGCTATAGAAGCATATAAGGACGACGAGAGGTGGGAGAAAGAGCATCCGATAGAAGCAAATGTGAAAGGGAAGGGAAATAGGCATGATGTTGGGCGGAGGAGGTTTACTGGCCAGAGATGAATGATAATTAAAGGTTCTGCATTAACACCAGTGATGGTAGACGGTGTGCTTTCACAAGTTTGCAGTTGTTGTGTCATAGTCTTATGACTAGTCATGAGCTTCATGACAGGCGTAAATGCACACCGCTTTGTATTGTACATATATTCCAGACCCAAGCAGCCCCATGCGCCTCCGATCAGTATGCCGAACGCGTCCGAATATCCTACGAAGTATTAGTACGCCGAGTCTTGGCGTGGCGATAGGTAGGAACTTACAGAAATTTTTCGCTCGATCTCTCTAACTGACCGATCTAACTCCCCTGCAATCATTTGTTTCTTGTCTGTAGGCAAGAGGGTATATCTTTCGCACAAATCTCCGTCAATCACACCCTTGACTGGAACATAGTAACTTCGGTAGATAAGATGGTCCCTTCCAGCTAGAGGTGCATCCTCTGATCTGAGATGTTGCTCAAGAGTCTGGAAGAAATCGACATCCTCGCGGCTGACAAACGGAATCAGAATGCCAAGAGTTCCCTGAATACCACTCCATAATATGCAATCTCGCCCACCAGCAACCAAATTTGTTTTTTGAATGCTAATTGGGATATCTTGAGAAAAGAAGTGTGCCATCAGCGTCAGCCGGTGAGGAGAGCCTTGGAGATACGACCGCTCATGAACAAGATGTGCCCCGGAACCTTCCTCGTCAGCTTCTTCGCTTGCTTTTGCAGGGCATCTGAGTAGCCACAAATTTCCAAATTTATCGCCACCTGCGACTGTCTCATAATCGACCATAGTACTGCAAGAGGTCCAACGTGCGATGGTATCATCCACAAACGGGATGATCTTATTGTCTTGGAACTTGTACACGACCATGACAATACTCTCCTGCACGTCGCTAACTACGATACGGCTTCCTTGAGTCTGAAGACCAACAATTAAATTTGGCACAACCTCCGCCTGTGCTTTTCGAAGAAGTTGCCGCATGCCGAGATCGTATATCCTCAAGTCTTTGCCAATACCGACCAACAATCTGCCCTGAAATCCGAGAAGCGCCATTGGTGGTTCTTCAACCTTGGTCTTGTGAATGAACTCGATCTCCTTGCCATTCTCGTGGAACCGGTAAACATGTATAAAGCCAGCTGTGGAAGATCTTGGGCTGACAATCATATCCTTGCCGGTTCCCACAACTAAGAAAACCTCATCGTCCTGGCTAGCAAAAGAAACAGCAGCCATGCTGACTGCTGCCTCGTTATCGTCGAGGTCGATTTTCTGGAGGACGCTCTTTTCTGTCACAGGATCGATAACAGAAATGCACGACGCCCAGTGGTTCTTGCCTCGTGGGTAGCCAAACTCTTCTGGTGGTAGCACAACAGCATCGCCATTGACTACTGAAGGGTCTTCTAGCAGCTTAGCTTTCGTTGCTGGGGAGAGAATATTATTGTCAGATTCGATAGAGTAGAACAATGGATATTCTGGATGACGGACAAAACGGCGAGGGGTGTATGTAAGCGGAATGGTTTCTTGGAGGAGGTTATCGGTAAGTTTGTCGATCGAGAAGATCCTAATGAGTGCCAATATCAATAGGTGCTTCGTTAAGAGTATATCATCGAGAAATAAAGAGGGCAAGATACTCAGAAGGAACAATTGGATTTATAATATTTACTCCTCATTGTCACGTTGGACATCGGAAGGTTAACGATAAGAAAATCATCATAGTATTTTTTTGGTTGAAAGCGGATAGAAGGAAAACTTTTCTGAACATACCTGAGATTTTGTCCTTGGATACCAACCATTCCTTCAGTGCACTGCTCACTACTGAAGTTCCAACCCCATTCAAGACCAGGATAGTTGAGTGGAGTAAGCATGAATCCTTTGGTCACTGGATCCGAGTAACCAAGCCATGGCCTTGAGCTTAGAGCCAGTACTGCAGTTTGCCCCTGAACAGAGACTCGGAAAAGCTTGGCAGGTTTTGGGCCAAGAAATCGCGTTCTAGTGTCCGAAAGCTCCCCAGTAACTTCGTCCAAAACGGTTCTCAAGTATACTCCGGAGTAAAGGCCGATATGGAGGTAAAGAGTAGAGCCACCAGAGGATGAATCAGACATGGCCATTATGGATAGTGCCGAAGGAGCTGATGTCAACGCCTGGACTGATTTATTTTCCAAAGTTGAGTCTGGATCGAGACTTAAAATGCGTACTGTCGAGTCATCACAGCCCACCGCTAGGAATTGACTCCGTACCCGGCCTTCAGGAACCTCACCCAGACTTAAACACGTGACAGTCCCGCTCATCTCCTTCTTCTCATCGTACTCTGCTAGCGATCCGTCAGAATCCATTTCGAAGTAAACGATTTCACCAGAACTGAGGGCAACAGCAACCTGCCGTTGGTTGGTCGTAGCGGCAACAATTGAGCGGTGCTGGGGAGCTGCCCATTCGTTCACACGGCGGTCGGCTCTGATGTGTCTGATGCCCTTTGGATGTACTTGAATCAAGCCATCTTCCCCTAATTGTTGCACTGCCAAAGTAGGCGCAGTAGACAAGAAACCGGTATCTGTAACTTCTTCCACGGTTTCACCAATGCTGAGGACTAGGGTCCCATTCGTGAAAGACAGAACGATATAGGCATCGAAGGTGTCGTTTCGAGTGAGCTTCGTAGTCCATACTGCGGATGGTACACCAGGTAACTCGGACTCGACGATTTCGCTAACTTCAAGTCCGTGTCTCAGTGTTCTGAAAGTGCTTCGAGCTCCAGTTCCACAAATCGAGTAGATTTGAGGAGCATCTTCTTCGGTTAGGTTTGCAACCTTGCAATCCATCAGAGGATTCATAGAGTCAATGCTTTCAACAAGACTCAGGTTTTCCGCCGGCCGAGGATGAAAATATATAGGTGTGTAGGGCTCAGTTGCCTCAGCAGGAAAGTTGTCACTGATGAACTCAATTTCCTCGTCATCGTCCCCAAGTTTCTCAAACTGGTAGAATTGGTGGTTACCGAACTCGCTCGCCACAAACAGGAAACCACTCTTCAGGATACAAAGACTGGTGGCGACAGGAACAGTATCAAAATATTTGATCTTCAGACGCTTAACCTCTCCAGTGGGCTGACCCTCGTCGTTTTCGACCATTTCAATGGTAACTTTGAAAAGATCTCCATCGTCGGTCTGCAGGAGAAAGAAAAATGCACCAGCAGCGCCCTTGAGCTTATGCATAACACCACCGACGATGACCCGCTTTCGTTGGGGATCCTCGGTAGCTCCTCGCCTCCTAGGAATGGCCACACGAAAAGCCTCCTGATTTGAGTGTCGGTATGTGATATTATCTTCGCCACACACCAAGACTCCGCTAGGCCCGTCTGTACCTCCAGGAACTTGAAAGAGGATGGTAGCTGTCCTGTCCACGGGATCTGACCATTTTCGAACAACATGATTCAGCCCAAGATCAAGCTCGTAGTATACTAGGGACTTCTCGATTTCCTCATAAGCTTGACCGGTTGGGTCTTGGTCAGAGTCCCCATAATCAACTTCAAGCGCTGCAAAGACTGGGTTCGCATATCCAACATCCAAAGCACACATAGCAAATACAAGAGTTTGAGGTTTGTGTGCTTCTAGTGGAGACGAGATTGTCAACTCTGCTTGAGCGTTTCGATTGAGCACATATACGAGCTTATTCTTCTCCACAGAAGCAATCAAGCATGCTCGCCCTTTCGGATCCACAGCCAAGTACTGTCCTGGTATAACTCTTCGCACACCAGACTTGCCGAAAGTTTCCAGATGTAATCTATTAAATCTGTTCTGTGCAGGGAGGAACTCGACGATTGTAATGCGTCCAGAGTCAGAAGTGATGATGATGTAGTCTAGAGGGTTTATTTAGCGATATTCTTCCAGAAAACCCCAATTCCTATACCACTCGACTCTGGTGACAATTCATGGTGGAATTTCTCGCGCTACCATCCATGCTTCAAATCACTAAGTGAAGATCAAATCGACAAGAGCGAATGACTTACCCTTGTTACTTCCAGCCAGCCTGAAGGCAGCCATGGCCCTAATGATTCCAAATGTATCGTGCGATAGGGCTGTGACGATCTTGCCTTGAGAGGGGTCGGGACGGTGTAAGGTGAGACGAGATCCAGAGGCAGTAATAATTTGCTGCTCTTTGGTGCCTGTGAATTGACCGAGGATAGCTTGGGTTGTTGCCGTTGGAGGTTGCACTGTCAAGCTGTACATAAACATGGACGACGTTGTCGCCATCTTGTCACCTGCGCACAGTGAGCCTGTGCAACTGGCTTAATTAGATGAAGGCCTGCCTGGATAGATGCCAGGATATTCGCAGGCGGATAAGGCTGACGAAGCAGCTTGTCGTAGCTCAAATCATGTTGAGGTCGAGAATGCTCGCCTGTTTATCTCAAAATTTAAATCCCCCAGAGAAGCTCATACGTCACTAGACTACTTTGGGATTAGCGGGGTCACCATAAACTACTCGTACGACCACATGAAATATCTCCAGTTTCCCAGGATCTGGGACGGGGTTTTGCACATACAACAATGCGTAATTCAGTTTCCTATACCTGTCACAGGTGCTTAAGCGCCCTCAAAGCAACTCCACGTATTTCAAACCATGCGCCATTCTCTGCGCGATTGACATTAGGGACCAGGAGCTTTTCAACAAGCAACCGATATGAAATAAATATACATGGAAAGCAGGATACCATCCAGAAACCACTGGGCAGGCGGGCAGTCTCTTCACTGGGACAGCAGAAACATCAGGACCATACTGACAAGAATGAGCCATTCGATTTCAGAACTCCAGGAAGACTGGAGTCAACCCCAGCTCCTGAAACAGACGGTAGACCTCTTTTGATGCCGAACAACCTGTTCCACCCTTTCTCTAGCTCTCCATCGCCCGAGATCAGACGAAGAGCTGCCTTTATGAAGCAGAACGCATACTGTCCGCACCCTGACCACCACCAGACCCGATTGCCAATGAATCCGGATGATCCAGAAGCACGAAAGTCAGTCAAAGGACCATTGCCTCCAGCACATGTCGACTTCGAATGTCCAGATTGTGGCATACCTGTATCTTGTTCAGAGGGGCATTGGGCAGATGATTATGAAGCCCATTTGGAGATCTGTGACCAGCTGAGGGAAATCAATGAGGACGACCATGATTTACGCTCCGGCCGCTTTTTCCCAGAGTTTGAATATCCTGGGGATCAAATTGAGGAGGCCATGGTGAATATGACAAATTGGGACACATTTTTGTTCTCAAGAGAGTTCCGGGCCATCAATGATGAAAGGAGCCTGCGGCAAGCAACAAGGCTGTTGACATATCCTGTTACAGTTGGCAGCATCCTGCATGAGTTGAGTCCGTATAGCATAAAGAAGGGGGGCCAGCTGACTGTTGAGGGTCTGAAAAGCTTGAGTGGTATGTTACGTGATTCTAGTTACTGTTCATAGGTTTTAACATCCCTAGCACTGAGATACTCGCTTCACCCACCTCGATCAGGAGGAAATGCCACTGTCAAAGGCTTGAAGCCGACTCCACCACCAATGAGAATATTCATCCTTGGTGCAAGAGCTGAGTCTTCTTTGCCAAGAGAGGTATGGGTGCAGTTGACCCATCTCTTTCCTCGGGTCCAATTCCACTTGGTATTCATTGGACCTGAAAGCATGGCAAACAGAGATGCAGAGTTTCCACTCCCAGAACGTACTCCGGAGAACCCCTATGGTGCCATTGTAGAGGACCGCCTTACCAACTCTTTGAAGATCAGCACTTACGTTGAGTATTACCACACCCTCCATCAAGCTGGTCACTTCTACCCTTACGATCCATATTTTGATTGCTTCATGCTCTTCCATCCGGGCCTGGGTCACCCCGCCAGTTCACATGAGTGGGAGGAGACAATTCCTCAGCTACTCGAGACCAAGGTACCGATCCTGGTCACAGGCTATACACAGTACGATATGGAGAGAGATATCGATTGGGTGAAGAAGAAAGTAGGAGGAGAGATGGACATGTTGATGGAACCTGGCGAAAATCGCTTCCGAAGCTTAAGATGGGACCTTAATGACCTTGACCCTCAGGATATTAGTTGCGGTAACTGGGGTGTCTGGGCATTCAGAGGCAAGAGGTAAGCCAATTAAAGCATATCAAGCTAAGCGTACTTACTGATGATGCCCACAGATATGAGACTACAAAAAAAGACTTGGAAGGATAAGCTTTGGCATGAAGGGCGAAACTTGGGGCGAGTGTATTTTTGGGGCAGTAATGTACAAATTTGGAGAACAGAGACGGGCGTTTTCTCCTTGTATATTAAGTCACGCAGCTCTGGGTGGGCTCATATTTACAGACTACAAGAGGTTGCCGTCGCCATTGCTGGAGTGAGGCGAACATTGCAAAGCCGTCCTAATCCACGCATGAAAAATAACGCCCGCATTACGCAGGTACACAACATAAACCTTTGCCCTGGCAGCCATACACTAAAGCTGTGTTAACGAATCACGAACAATTGTAGAGAGCACAGGCTTTTCGAGATGCTCCTGAAAAGATATTCTGCTTCCGATGGCTTTCTCCGTCCCTTCTAGCCTAGTAATTCCCCAGATGTCCCCTTCCCCCTTATGATTTTTCTCGCTTTCTTATCGAACCTCGGTTACAGTACAAGGGACACCAGACCAGGCCAGGATAATTTCGTCACTGGATCTTCCCAAGAATTCAATCATGACTCTCGAAGTCATCTATGTGACCCGCCATGGGGTGAGTCCCGCGATGCATTTCTCGTGTAGTCCCAAGATACATTATCATCATATCTCTATATATATGTTTGCTAAAATAATTTACAGTTTCGGTCCAACTGGGTAGTCGATCCCAAATCCGGGGAATACAGCGCATCAGTTCCCTCTCCCACAGGAATCGCCAGCGACCCCGAACTTGCTGGCTATGGCGTCGCGCAATCCAGAGAACTCGCTTCCCATGTCAAGACCCTCTCCCCTCCTATCGAGCGCATCTACTCCAGTCCCTTCTACCGTTGCATACAAACCATAACCCCAACCGTCGAAGCCCTCGCGTCGATCTCTACCGACCCAGAGACAACGAAAGTCCGTGGCGAGAATGGCATAGGAGAATGGTATGGCATGGCGCGTTTCGACCATCCTTCGCCAGCCGAACCTACTCTGTTGAAGAGTCTGTTCTATCATTATGACGAGCAATATAAGCCTGCTATCAAGCCTAGTGTGAATGGAGAGACTCTGGATGAGCTGCATGATAGGACAGCATATGCCTTGCACAGAATCATTGAGCAGGCCGATAAAGAAGGGATCAAGGCGATTCTGTTGTGTACACATGCGGCGACCCTGATTGCAATTGGGAGGGTACTGACAGGACGTATGCCAGAGGACATTGCGGAAGAGGATTTTAGGCCGTTCACATGTGGAGTCAGTACCTTCGTTAGGAAAGGGAAACAGAACATAGAGATAGGGGTAAAGGAATGGGAAGGTCCTGAAACGGATATCCCGAAAGTTGATTGGAAGGGTGGGAAGGGCGTTGGTGGTGGATGGAAGATCACTGTCAGTGGGGATTGCAGCTTCTTGAGCGGGGGCGAAGAGAGAGGCTGGCGGTTCTCTGGTGATGAGTCCTTCGATCTATCTGCTGGGAAGGCTCCAGCACTGGATGCTGGTTCTGGTCTGGGGGTCATTGTCGAAGGTAAGAAACCTCGGAGCGGTTCTGGTAGCTCTGGACCATCACGATTGTAGACTTTTTCATGTAGGAAGGAATCAGAGAATTGTATCAATTTTGAGGGTTTTTTATGTGGGAGACCCCCAAGCATACTTGATGGAGGAAGATGTTTCAAATTAATAGTAGCTAGCTCTCTCTTGCTAACTACGACCTCTGTAAATATATAAATATCCTTCTCATATACATTTTCGAAGTGTCGGATTCAGCATGAAATTGTAATCATAAACAGTCTATCAATAACTAAACAAATTTTTAATATCCTGAGGGCTCTGGTGACTTGGGGAACGCTGGCGCAGCCATATTGCTAAGACAAGCTTGTTTCCAGTTCTCGGGAGTGTATTTGTCAACCACACTTTTAAAAGCCTCCTGTTGGAAATATTAGCACATAATTTTCGGTGGCTCAAGTGCTACATACAAGTGTACAGAACGACTCGTCCCCTTCTAGATGCTTTCCTGCTGGTTTGCAACCTGGGACAGACATGATTTTGTCATTATAGCGAATTCTAACGAAGAACCCATCTAATTTTGATCGGTCTGATTCCGAAAGCACATCAAGCTTTTGCCTGGCAATTGCGACGGAGCTGCTTTTGCTCGTCGACGAACTACTACCAAAGAGCGACCCCAGCCAGCTGGACACTGGTCCAGAAGCTGGAGCTGAAGCCTCAACTTTTGCTGCAATAGTAGATTGCAATTGCTGCGATCTCGGCTTCTTGAAAAGTTCAACTGCAATGTGACTTGTGTATGGAGGCCAAGGCTCTCCGTCAAAGGCGCCTAAACTTGCAAGGATTGCAGCCAACGTTGTATCATGGCAGCCATGGAGGGCGAACTTGATGGCCTTCTCACCCCCTCTCCCGTTTCCTAGAAAGCCATCTTTCCCTCCTATCTCGAGATGGCCGTCATGGGCATTCTTTTGGACACTGCCAACCATTCGCTCGACGACATCGCCCATCAATGCCCCAATACCTAAAGATCGGTATTCCTGTGATTCCTGATATCCACTAAACCATTCTTCTACACCGATCTTTTCGATTATTTTCCTACCTTTACCATCATAAAACTCCTTGGGGAGCCTTGTTTCTGGACCGTGTGCCAAGGTGGAGTTAATTGTATCCATGATTCCAGAGAGTCTTGGATGGGAATCAACTGCTACACGTTTGCTTGAATCTGGCATCCACTTGCTAATCAACTTATTTAAGTACTCCATCTCATCTGTAGCATTCCATCGATCTGCAGTCCGCTGTGCAAATGCTCGGGAAAGTTGTGCAAACCGTCTACAATTGCTGTCGTTCGGGAATAGTGTTTCGTCTGCTGGTGCCCTCGTAATTATGGTGACAGGAGGAAAAGGATCAGCTCGTACTTCAGCTGGGTACATGCCCCAGAAGGTTTGTTGGAGCGAGTCCAAAGCTCTAGGCATCGGCGTTGCACGCAGATATATGGCATCTGCATCGCTGATGAAAGGAGGCATATAATGCAATTGGTCAACATAGAGGTGTCGAAGTCTTCGGCCTAGTTCCCATGTTGTCTCTCTACCTTTATCCGTCAGCTCCCCCAGGTTGCACACAACGTCCACTTCTGCTCGAGGTCCCGAAGCAATCACTGGCCCGTCATCACTTCCGAATGTCTCAAGCCGTCTCCTCCATTGCAATGGCGACCACTTTTCTTCGTTCGACTCCCACGTTGCACTAACCATTTGCCGGGCCACAGAACAGTATGGCCAGAAGCTGTTGAGTCCTGCATTCTGAAAGCGGGCAGAAACCGGAGAGCGCTCGCCGTGCCGCAGAAGAACCTGGACGAGTTGAAGGTCTAGGGATTTGGGATAGAGTGTCTGCAGTTCTTCCGTGCTGTATGGCGGACGTGGTTGAAAGGTAGTCATAGTTGTGAAGTTTGATTGACCACACGGTCTAGGTCGAGGCACGACTGAACAATTATACGGAGGACGTGATTGTTGAAGAAGTGTAGAGGTTATCCATTCCAAGTCTATTTAAATACACCTGCTCGTAGACTAGGTATTATACAAAGTACAGTAAGGTACAGTATGGGGAAGCTCTCTGTGAAGCTTGCAGGGGTTCGGTTCCATGTGGTGCAAATCGCGACCTCCAGAAAGTTGTCGCGAAGCTCCAACTCCATCCCATCAATCTTCCAATCCACCTCGGCCAGCTACGATACTGCGAGCCATCGAAAGGAATGAGCTCCCCTCATATATGTCTAGCATGTCGTCGAAGGCTCAGCCAAGTGCGTCCCGCGAAGTGTGTTCAATGGCAGTCTCAAGCAACCTTCATCTCGCTCAGCAATGTCAAACCTCGAAAAATCGCAGAGGAAAACCCGAACCGCAACCAAGGAAGACCGAAGGATGAGAGTGGAAATGTTAATGCGAGATACGATGGGGTTGTGCCTCACAGGAAGATGCCTTTGACTCGACCGAAGAAGACTGGTCCTGGGGACGTCCTTGAATCTTTGTTTGAGCAAACGATCCACCCACCCTCTACCTTAAATGAAGTGGCTCCAGAACTTCGGTCAACATTAGAACCGTACAAGAATGCCGATATACTTAAGAAGATGATGTCAGATTCACGGCCATTCGCAGATTCATGGGCCTTCTTTGTCGAACACTTCGGCCCAGATGCTACCTCAGCCCAACTTGTCAGAAGAAAGTCGTTACCTTCATATCTAAAGGCAACGGCAAGCGAGCTGTTTAAAAGGATAGTTCATGCGAAAGAACTGAATCCCTCATCTCAATCACTTCCGAGCGCCACGGAACTTTCAAGAGTTTTCCTACAGCTAGGCTTTCTCAATGGCTTGGACTGGTCTAACATGGTTTCTGCTATTGTCAGACATTTATTGGAACTTAAGGGCCAGGAGCCTACTGACCCAGAAAGCGAGAAACGACTCATTTTAGATTTGCTTGGTGCGTGGAACGTTGCATGTCGTGATATTGGGCACCTACAAAAGTTTCCTGGAACAGAGTCTGCTGCAATATATTGGTCGACTTTACCGCCTCTATCTACTCATGATGTAATTCGTGTCTACCAAAAGCGTGGTGCACAATCAGCCTTTTCACTTCTTGCGCCACCCTTCCCCATTCGACAAACAACTTCTCTCCCAATTGTTGCTCTGGCATCCTTCGGGGTTCTTTCAGACAGCGCGATAGCTGGAGAGAATCTTGCTATGAATAAGTTGCCTCTCTTAGTATTGCTTAGCCGAGTTATCAGCATTCCTAGCTTGGATATCGCCCAATTCTTCAGAGTGAGCCAAGAACCGAATCTCGTCGATATTGCAGAGTATGTCAAGCATCACTGGGCCGAATTAAGAGGACGGGCTTCTACAATGGCTCAATATTCCCATTCGCAAATTGATAAGACGAAGGTTGAACGTTTGTCGCCTGCATCCGCACATATGACTGTTTCCTACATCAACAGGAGACTTCACGATGCCCTCATTAGGAAAAACCTTCGCTCAGTTGACGAACTTTGGGCAGATGTGGTTCAGTGGCCAGTTGAGACCTCCCCCATGGAGCACAATGATTCTGAGCGTGGAGTCTTATCTATCAATCTATCTAATTACTTCATCTTGGTATATATGGGACTTCGCCAACCGAATCGTGCAATTGACGTTTGGAATCATATGATTAATAGTGGTATTACCCCAAACCTTAGGACCTGGGATTCCATGATGAATGGCTGCAAAGCTTCTCGAGATTATAAAGGCCTTGAGCAGGTCTGGACAAAAATGCGAATGTCCGGTGTCGTACCTGATGCTTACTGCTGGGTGACAAGAATCAGCGGACTTATTGAGTGTAGGCAGATTGATGCTGGAGTAGCAGCACTCGATGAGATGGGTCGTATATGGATCGAAGCAGCCAAAAATAGGCATCCGAAGATACCCCAAGCCCAGCTGCAGCTAGTCAACGATGTTGAGGGCGCTATCAAGCCTAGCATAGAAGCCGTGAATGCTGCAATTGGTGCGCTTTTTAAGATGAACATGTCCAATGCTGCGTACAAAATTCTTGCCTGGGCTGGAAAATTTGGTATTGGCCCAAACGTTGTAACATACAATATCCTCTTACGGCCTCTTATTCGAGATGGCCGTACAAAAGAAGCCATGGTGCTCTTGCAACGTATGCAAAAGTCTGGCATCCAAGCTGATCATTTCACTTTTTCTATCATCCTTGACGAGACATTTCGTTCGATGGAAGGTGTCTCACCAGAGGAATCGACAGAGATCGTACATGGTATATTCTCTGAGATGGAATCCGCGGGTGCGAGGCCTGACCTAGCCATATACGGCAAGATCATACGCCAAATGCTTCCCGAAGGCTCATTAGCCAATATGGCCACTATTAACGCAGTAATGGAACATATGGACAAGCAAGGCGTGGAACCCAACGCTCAGATTTACACAATGCTTTTAGAGCATTATTTTGCCCAAACGCCTCCCAACATGGATGCTGTGCGTAACACGATCGAGCGTGCATCCATGACCAAAGGTGGCTCGGACGATATTTTCTGGGACAGAGCAATTGAGGGATATGCCCGCTTGGGCGAGACTGGGCCAGCAATGAGGATTCTTGGGAAAATACAGGACAGCAAGGGGAAAGCGGGTTGGACTGCCATGAGACTATTGCTTTTGGCACTTGTGGAGAATCAAGAATGGGATTTAGCGAGGACCCTGGTGAACAACGCGGTGATCGATAACGGTGCACCGGTGCCAGTTGAAGGGCAGGGAATGGAACGCCAGCTGAATTGGGCTTTTTGGAAGCTGGCTCGTGAATTTGGCCTCGTTGAACAGGGTCAGCATTTGAAGGAAGGATTCAACAGGGAGCAATCCGAATGATCTCATTATGAAGTATAGTAATTCACAATGATTTTAGTATGAGAGGGTACCTTCGAAATCGAGAGGGTTTGGCTTATGAACTTTGTGCAGATTTATTTGCACCTCCCAAAGGGTGGCAATTGCAAGCGTCATCAATTCATATTCCTAATCTGGTCATCAATCATCCTTCATTCATCAGGCTGAAATGTCTAGATCTGAAGTAGGTCTGAGGCCTCGTATTCCTTTTCCAATGCACCCCAATAACCCATCGAGCCGCCTTGAACTCCAAATGAAATAAATAAAGCTACGAGTCTTGATCCATAGGATCCCCGCCAGCAACCATTCCCACCACCCTCTCCAGATCGTCTACTTCCCCTTTCCCAAGCTTTCTCCCCTCACCCTGCCACTCGCCATCTCTCACCTCTCCCATCTCTCCTAATTCCAACCCTCTCACATTTTCCAAATGCCTCTTCGTCTCCCCCTCAACAAACTCCAATCTTTCTCTCCTCCAGCTCTTCTCCGCCTCTCCTACCAAGCCCTCGCTTCCCTTCCCTCCCCCATCCCTCAACTCACTCAATCTCGGCCCCAGTCCTTCCAACAAATTCTTCAACGCCGGCAATTGTGACAAGGTGAAACTCGTCGTAGTCGTAACAGGATGCTTGACATCCCCCGTCAACTCTCCCCTTCGCTGCAAGAACGCCAATGCAGGATATGCCTGGTCGACGACGTCCATATCAGGCTCCTGCTTTGGTACATGATTCGACAACAACGAACGCAGCGTCGCAAGAGTCGCCTGATTCCTCGCCTTCTCCGCCGTTAGCAAGGCGTGCAACTTCTGCGTTTCCCTCAACTTCTTCCTCTGCAGCGTGACGCTCTCCGTGTTCGGCGCATCTTTATCTTGCACGAAACTCAAGCCCTCGTAATGGCTCAGCCGCACCCAATCTCGCAATTGAGGAGGCACGCTGAGGATGTTTCGCAGGGCGACAATTTCCAGCTTGTCGAAGTTCTTATCGATCTTAGCCTCGAGCAGCGTTTCCAGTTGGTGCACGCCGTTCTCGATTTCGTGCTTAGCGGAGGCGGACTCGGCGGTCTCAGTTGTGGCAGAGCGTGGGATTTTGAAGCCTAGGTCGGAGGGGTCAGCGGAGAGGAGGCCTCTTTCTACTGCTTCGGAGGCTTTGAATGCGAGGACGTTGATACTGCAGTAGATGTCAGCACCCATCTTTTACTTGAGTTTCGCGGATACACTGACCTGTTCACAATGTCATCTATCAATGCGGCAGGCCGGTACGTGAGATGTTCGGTCAACAAAGTTACGTCTGAGGTTATTGACGCGCTCATCTTGTGGTTTATTCCCTCTTGCGAGGTTCAAACAATGTGCGCCGATTGAAATTCTAAACTTAGATTTGGTTGCACGGCAATGGCAGATAGACACACGAGACCAGTAGCGCTTCCACTACAGGATGTAAGTGACTCGAGATCTGCGATTGTAATTGGGAGGGCTGTTGGTGATAGTGATGAGTTATAGATGTTAATATTTACTTTGCGGGTGACGCGACCCGCCCCTCTATGTACTTGGCGCGTCAAGCACGTGAATATAACATATTCCTCTACACTCCACATGGCTTATTTCTTATATTATCTAAGCTTTCTTACTAATTTTTCAATAATTCCTGCTAGAATCTGAACTTTAGCTATCGTACGACTTTTGTCTTTTGGTTCTCCAGTCCCGATGCGGATTCCAGATTCAACCTTCTCGTTCTGTTTCATCACATCTCCCTTCTGAAACATCCAAAAACCCCACCATCCATCTGCAGGATCTACGAACTGCTCCAAGGATTGCCGAAAATCTTATGATCTCCACTCTTTGTATTGACTCAGATCAATTCCAGCATCCGGACTCCGATGCCGAGTTTATGAAACTGCAAAGCCTAAAAGAGCCTTGTCTATAGCTAACTGCTGCCGGTCAGCATTTTGATACTCGCTTCCCTGAACATCACCTCCTGGATGTACGACTGTGCTATCTTGCAGGGCAAAATTACTTCGCCGCCCCCAATCTATGTGAGAAGTAGCTTGGAGGAGGCAACGGCTTTGCGGGGGTAAGAAAAAAAGTTGGTTAGACTTGATCGTTATTCGAAACGGTCAAGTCGGAGAGACTAGTAAATATAAAATGGCGATTTTCTTTTACCAATTCCGGCCAAAGATCAAGGCTACAATGTAGTTGTTCGTCAACCAGTATATTTGCCTCTGCTAGGGCACCTCGGCTAAGGACCTCATGCCTCATACAGTATGCTGAGCTTCAGATCATTCATCAAGAAGTTACAAGCGACGAAGTAAACGATGCCGTTCAAAGAGGGATGGAGCTCATATCAAGACCATATTTGTTGGATACAATAGGCAGGTAGGAATAACGCTACCTATTACTATCTATCATGAGGGTTTCTCTTAGCTACTCTTGCTAAGTTGCTAGAAAGAACGACCACACAGACACTTTGTAGTTATCCATTTGAATTACCTTCTGACTTACTGTTCTTATGTTTCATCATATCACCGCTCCTCCTCCTCCTCTAAGTATCCTCTGAACTACGAACCGTGCGTACAGACTGTTGACTAAGACTTGAGATCTGCAAGCCAAGTGTTGGTGTGTCGTGCCATGCCATGCTCATCTCAAGTCGTTTGATCGCCCTCCGCCTCGTCTTTTCTTCCCTTCCCTTGCCTTCCCCTCCCTTCCTCCGTCTGTGCACACACACGAGTTTCAGGCCGTGAAAAGATTAGATGGAATCATTGATTCCAGCATCCTAGCTACTACCTAGTAACAAAAGCAAATAAAATGCAAGAGCAGTTTGGTAGTGAATTTATGCAAATCACTCCTCGTGTAAGTACTCGTTTGGGTTGTTGGAAATCTTCAGTTACTGTATAACGCTTGCTATACAAAAAGATGTGATTTGATAATTAGTGAATTAACAAATATGGCACGCCGTGCCGAACAGGGTGGTCGAGAAGACAAGGGAGTCCCGATGCAGATTTTTGGAGGACCTGTAAAGGTTATCCCCCTGTAAAGGTTATCTGGAAGTCTACCGTTAATGTAAATCCACGACTTATTGTCCATAGTCCGACTTTCTTGGAGTTAGATACAACTGAAGGGGAATTTGAGGTTCAAATCATAATTTGAACAAAATGTATATTACGCGATTCGGTTGGAACATAACCTGGGAAGAAATCATTCGTGCCATTAATCGCTTTGCTACTGTATCTACCAAGCCCAGCCCCATCTTCATGTCTCGCAGCTCCTGTCGTCATCACTTTGCGCCGCTCCAGACTCTCTGTTTATGATCACCCATAGGTAAGTAGCTTAATAAGTAGCAGCCTAATGGCGCATCCATATGTATATATTTTGTCCCCTCGCCGCCGCGTGACTTGAGGGCCGTTGAAGTGAATAAAATCTGCTTTGTTTCGAACTCTATAATCCTGCAAACTCTGACGACTTTCAAACAGCATAGAACCAGTATCTAGAATAAACTTGTCAGCATACTGGCCATGCAGATAGGTATAGGTGAACTTACTCGGCAGCATACTGGACTTCAAACGCAGCAGACATCCCAGTACATATGCTAGGAGGATTTCCACCAGCAGTATTGACCCTGTAGACCTCTTCCAGGCCACCGGTTGCCCCGGCTCTTGTAGTAAGCTTCAACCACGACACAGACCCGAAGCCTGCATTGCCTTGGCCCTTAGATGCGCCAGCAGCAGCTGGTACAGAAGAATTCTTCTGGCAAGGCGCAAATCCCAAATTAAGCCCTGAAGTGTTCAAGTCGAAATCGGGGGTAGTACCATTGGAGAAGTAGTGGTGCCCGCTAATCGCGAGGTTGGAAGGGGAGAGAGAGGCTTGGTCAACGGATGAGAGGTTGAACTGAAGAGCAACTTCTGGGATGGTAGCGAGAAGATCCGGGAATGTGGAGGCCAGGCAGCTGGCGTTGTAAAGCGTAGCTACTGCGCCGACGGCGACGGGGATCGCAGTTGCGTTCTTGACATCGCAGGTGTAATTTTGTGTTCCTCGACCAACTGCTACGTGCTTGAGAAAAAGACCCTCTGTAACTGGTGGTAAAGATGTTGGAGCTGAAGAGTTAGTATCTGCCAAGTGACAATGGACATAAGAAACATACAAGCAACGGGCATGACTGCGTTTTGGAGATTGCACACAGGTGTAGCTGCCATATTCTTTCCCGCCTGTATTTTCCGCCCCAACATTTGAAAATAGTCAGACAAGATTTTTATCTCCGCTGGTCGTTCTGCCGATCCAGCGGCGTATGTGAAGGTTGGAGCGGCGAGAGCACCTGCGCACAGCGCGGAAACAACCCATAATTGCGGGAGCATGTTGAAATGAGGCAACGAAAGAATATTAAAGAATCAAGATATTAAGAGGGTGAACGTGGAATACGAGGAGAGGAAGAGGACGGCTGGAGAGAGGCCAGAGAGATAACGTGCCAGAACAGTAGTATTCGGAGAAGATCAACCAGATATATAGATAGAATAAATCCACTGAGAGCTGGGATAGGTAATAGTCGAGATGTGCACAGATATAAAGATAAAACGGCGGCTTACCTGGATTTGAGATGAGTCTTATACACTACCTATGTTGTGCAATTCAATTGTCAGTTCCAGTTTTAGAATACAGAAGGTTGGACTTCCGGCCGCGCTGCAAATAAGCCTGGGCAGCGGCAACCCATGTACAGTATTCTAAAACGGGGTGGTCATCTGCAGCCGCTGATTCGTGTTTACTTCCCTGCGGGCGACAAGCGAGATGCCCGCGAAAAGGTCAAGCCAGCCTATCGACCTGGATGGAGCTGACAGAAGGCGGGTCTGAGGGGTTTAAGCGAGAGACAATGGGGGAGGATCTTAACGCTCGGCCGCGGAAGGACAGACCGCTTGCTGATCAAATGAGGAGGGGTACATTTGGTACGAAGTATGTCTATGTCCCTCTCGAAGGTGTTGAAGGGAAGAGGAGGACAAGGAAACACTTCGCGTCTCGAAATCCAGTCCTGCAGCTGTTCAGAACATCAAACACCCTCCGCTGATCATGATCCACTCTATCCAGCGTGTGCTGGTTCGAATGAAGTCGCAACCGAAGCTCCTAAATGACGCAGTATCCAATCAGCCTACTTTCTTTCAGGTCCATATGTCTGTTTAGCCTCCCACCTTTTCCCGGGCACTGAGCAGTTGTAAGACCAAATGCAACATCTCTGTGCTGGAGTGCCGCGCGGTGTGGAGTCTATTAGCAGCTTGACCCACCTAGCTGGGTAGGACAGCGTCTGGATAGCATTATCCGAAAGCCAGCAATCGCGTATTTCGTAGATAGACCCAAGCTTTCCACGCTGTATTTCTTGCAGTGTCGCTCCCGTAAATTAGACATGGGATGAATCTTGGCTGTACAGTATTCCAATATTTTGACGCTTTCAAGAGGCTGATAGCCGCGATTAATTCTCTTTGAATGTCGTATTGTTGGCGCGGCACAATGTATTGGATCGGATGTGATCTTAAGCAAAAGAAGCTATTCATAGCTGCAGGGGGGAGCGGGCGCTTACAACATTGTACAGTACTGTAGGTATTTTTGGACGTGGCGTGCGGCTCCCCGCACAACTTAAAATTATTGGCCAATAGGAACTCATGTTTTAATTTACCATAAAATGATCACCAGCCAAAGTCGGAGGCTGCTTGGTCTATCCATTCGAAAAGTATCCTCCCGGGCGTAACGACTCATCGTAGCTATTATTATTGTCATTATTGTTATTATTTTCTTCGTCTAGATTACGCCCCGAAGGCTTTCAGATGCTTCTGCCGATATCGAATGATAAATCATGACTTAGGCAGTTTTGTGTGGTGGGTTGAAAGCTGAGAATGATACAAAGGTTGGTCGGTAGGCTGCCATGCTTTTGGTCTTCCCCATAGACAGACAGGTAGATCAGACCCAGCTTGGCCATGGTAAACCTGACCTTCACCCTCCCACATTTACAGAACTTAGTTCACGGCGGAACTTTCAATTAGAGTAAACCTGAAAATCAACAACAGGCTACTTTACCCCCTCAGCCAAGAATAGAGAATTGATCTTTGGTCAAACGAGCCACCCGTGTGCCGATACGTGGAAAGGACCAGAAAGTTTGGCTCGTGGCCTTTACTACCATAAATAATACAATATTCTCACATGCCTCCCTTTTCATTGAATCCTGCTTTGTGCCAGTCCCCATCCGTTGCTTCTGTTCCGGAATTTGCGACAACTGGCCCCGCTGCAGCGGCTACTGCTGCTCCCAGGTTATGCTCAACATCTGTTGTACCCATGTAGTATAAAGACATGAAAACAACGAGATGCAATGCCACGCAATACCCCGCAAATAGATTGCGACTCGTCCTGGTAGCCAGAACCATCCTCGTAATCGAGAATACTATCCGTTCTGGAAGACTCATACGTTTGTACGCCCTTGCTGACTCCCGTCCCCGAAAGGCTGCAAATGGCGATATGTTTGATTCGTAAGCTGAGCGGTATCGATCCAAAGCAAGTCCAGATGAAGTTGAGCTGGACAATTGAATGGCCGAGGGATTGGGGTTTGATACATACGATGATGCAGACAACGCCGTCGGCCCAGATCTGTTGTATGTTGAGACGTATCTTGTCTTCTCATACAGGTTCAGATTGTCCTTCTGCAAGGACGCGATCTCCTGTCGTAATGAAGAGACTGTACGATGTGTATCCGACAGCTCATTCTCAAGCTGGCTATTTCTTTTCTTGAATCGATCACGCTGTGCTGTAATCATTGGTAAAATCCCAGAACCACCTCCCACAGGTTCGCCTGATCTCAGGGCCTCGAGAGAAGTTGTGCCCAGATGTGCCTGTGATCTGGGATCGAATCCAGATATAATAGACGAGGTTGGCGATACGCGACCTTTGCGGCCGAAGTTTGCAGGTGTTTGGGGATACCTGCTTGCGTAGGTGCCAGCAACAGACGCACCTGACGGATATGCATTGGTAGCATCATGGACATTTGCAAGATCGTTCTCCAGTGTGGAATTCAAATGCTGGGATCGCTCCAGCTCGGCATTTGTCTTAGACAGGTCTTCTTGCATCGTCTGAAGACGAGACTGTAAGTCTTGGTGCGATACTCTCAATATGGTCAGCTCATCGCTTAGCTTCTTGTTCCGAGCGAGTAGAAGCTGCTCCAAGGTATCCCCTTTCCCCTTGGCAGCCGGTCCATTTTCCACGCCCAACTCAGCGGGCGTTGGGCCTGCGAGATCGGGATCATCGTCATCGCCCGTCGAGAACTCGATGCTCTTCAACACCTCAAGCTCTTGCTTGACATCTTCGTAATCACTCCATTTCTTTACTTTCGTAACAAGAATATCGCGCTCCTCTTTAAGCATTCCAATTTCCCTTTCAAGTGACCGTAGTTTCCCATCTAATTCTCGCTTCTTGGAATCTCTTTCAACTCGGGCAGCGTCGAGCTTCCGTAACAAGGACGAATTTTCGGATCGCATCCGCATGAATGAAGGGTCGTCCTCTAAATTCAGCGCTGGCTGGCTTGGAATCTGTGAGGCTGATTGTGCAAGTTCGATCCTCAGCTGTTCATTTCGAGATTCAACTTCTGCCAATCTTACACTTGTTCGCTCGAGGTCCGAGTTCACCATTTCCAGCTCAGCACTAGTGACATTTCCTCGTCCGCCGTCATTTTCATTTTCAGACTGCCCAAGTCGCTGTGTCACCTCGTAGCTAGCCTTGATCTCATTCAGTAGTCGATCTTGATTTTCAACCTTCTCTTCTAGCAATATCTCCTTCGCTTCCCAGTTATCATTCTTTTCCTCCAGCACTGCTGCCCAAGAATTCTCAACCTCTTTGACTTTTGCTTCAAAGCTTTCCTCAATGCCTTTACGGGTAGTTCTTTCCGCCTCCAGCCTTGATTCCGTATCCTCCAACTGCGATGTGAGTTTAGCGACACTCTTTTGGAGGTGTTCGTTTTCAAGCGTAATTTTAGGGAGAGTATCCTCGGACAGGAGCAGAGAGTCGACTGATGCTTCGAGGAGTGGGTAAGGATCTGGGGCTTCGGACAAGGACGAATAGACCTGTAGAAATGCAGAGTTCGTAGATTTGGAGTGATTTGTGAGAAGGTCGATGAAAGTTTGATAAGCTAGGATGAGAAGTGAGTTTCGTGACTACACAACCTCGAAGCCAACAACCTACCTTTTAGCAGACCCTTAACCTCCCCCAACTTGGCGGAATCATCAAGTTTCCGAAAATCTTTTGTTTTCTGAGCTAGGTCTTTTCGTTGAACCGTAGAGTCTCGCTGGTACTGAACGATTTCCGATGCCGTGCTGTCCAGAGATGGAATCATAGTCGTGAGGTTTATGTCTTTGCAGAGGTTAGCAGATATCCAGATCCATCACACCAGATACATACTCCGCCATGCTGATATTGCTTTTTGGAACTTGTTATCGCTTTCCTGTCCTGGGGCATCATGTTGATCTCCAGCTGGTGACGAATTCGTAGCCTCCGCGAGGGCCGCATCTGCTAAATCGGCCATGTCAAATGTATGCTTCCGAAAACAATCATCAGAGAGTTTTCGAATATATATTTCTGCTCGGCAGCTAGCTCATAGAATGTTCGGGTCTAGAAGGCGTGGAAGCAATTGCTGTCTGTTGAAGCGTGTTCTTACAGGTATTCAGGCACAGCCTACAGAGCTACATGCACGGACCACCATTTCCCCAGACGCCGGTCATTGAGACTACAGTTCGTTACAGTAGTAGCGCTACAAATAAATACAACTACAGCTCCAACCTCCGACAATGAACACCAGACCACAAGGACTAAATCATCAGCATGTATATCCCAGTCTATGATGGAACTCCAGTCCACCTGCAGTCTTTATTGGTCCTCTATCTAGCAAGTGCTATTCATTCATTATTCGGAAGTCTCCACCCTTGTAGCCCGAAACTTGTCACCAAGTTCAAGAGCCAGTCAGATCAGACCGTCGCCAGTTGTGATGTTCTCTATTTATTATTCACTTTATTTACACTATGGCTGAAAGCTCAATCATCATGACCTAACTAGGCACCCTCGCCCTCGCCCCGAGGCTGAAAAGTTGCAAAAGTTGTTTACCCTTCTGGGCTCGAGAGTAGAAAATGCTTCAGCGAGTACAGCAAGTTGCGGACTGGTGGGAATACGAGTACACTTCATTCGCAAGACACACGCATGTAAGACGGACAGACTGGATCCGCCTCTATTTGATTCGGTTATGGTCTCATTATCCTGTCCGGTTACAGCCATACAAGTTTGAAGGTTCAGATGTTGCATGAAGTCGCATGGAGACTGAAGTGGCTTGCATTTCGACGATAAGAATCAGAGAGTTGGTTTATACAGGCCCTGTTGTTACTTGCGATATTTCTAATGAGCCTTACACGCCCCTATCGTGTCATGCTGGAAAGAAAAGCATAAATAACAGTGGATCCCTCTCACGTTCTAGTCGTGTTTACCTTGTTGTGCGTACTCATCGCCCGCCGAGTTATAGTGGCCAGCCGACTATTAGTTGTTACATTGGGGGATTTCTATAGCAGTCCACTTCTACAATCGACGTCATCATAATCTTCCGTACGATGGCAGTTCAAAGCACCCATCCAGGGGGTTTTATCCTCGCAGTTGGAGAGACCGGAAAGTCACTTATCGCAGCATTCACGAAGTTGCTCACCTATCGGGAATCGCATGACCGTAGACTCTAAAACCTCTACGCTCCTGTTTCGCTTACCACAAATATGCTCACCGCGCTTGGGACTACCATAAATAGGTACAAGAATGACTTCCGCGTCAGAGATGAGGTCACTCGCCCAATTTCAAGAAACTCTTTGTTATGGTTAACGAGGGCCTGTCCAACGGCTTATGGACGAATGATGGGACCCTTGGAGGCCAAACTATTACCGCCGAAGTGGACCCTTGGTTCTTGATCACGATGGCCTTAGGAGGGAGAGAGGAAGCTAATGCATACTATAAGAGTCTTCATGATACCCGAGATACTCTCTTTGAGCTGAATGACATTGTCAAATACCGGATCTTGAAGGATTTGAGTGACAAGTAAGTTGGAACGGACACTTCTGTAGACCATGTACTGACGAGGTCTCAGGGATAGGGCCTCTTCAAAGGAGATCAAAAAGTTCGCAAACTTGACTGCACTACTCCCACATATCGTCCATAGTGCGGAAAGGGCCGAGAAGGGCAAGAAGATTTTAGCAAAGCTTACTGTTGAGAGAGAGAAGAGGAGGCTGAAAGGAAGAAAGCTGCGGAGATGCCTGATCTCATTCGTAGAGACTTCGATAATACCAGCGACACGACGCTAATCGTTGAGCTAACAAGAGAAATTCCTCTCACAAAAGATATTGATTGCCAGAGCATGTCTTCAGTCAGCTCGTCTACATCCACAAGCTCTTCTGACCTTGGGTCAGCACCCCAAGGCACGGTTACTATGAGGGGACTAATGGAGTTACGGATCACATCCCGATAGTCTAGGTATATACGAGGAGTGGTCCTACCGATGGGATGCACCAGCCAAGAGCTTGGATCAGTGCAGGAGTTTTCTTGGACTGAAGATCAAGACCTTCTACGTAGAACCGGGCTATTGGGTAACCGGATCCGAATATAGGACTCAAGGCGAGATGAAAGAACAACATCGATTCGCCGCCGCCGATCTCTCAGCAGACAAGCATAAGAAAGCCATGCAAACAGCCGTGCAAGCAATTCCCAAAAAAAATTGGACAGGAGGTCGATAGGTAGATTGAAGAACGTACCAAAGCTAGTTTTGCGGAATATTCCAAGAGACAATGGACCGTCGTCTCTGTCCGCCCACAACAAAGGTACCCCTACGGCTCAGCTAAGAAATGGGGTAAAGACCCCACATATACAGATTTCCTCGTGACAATAAGAGGCGAGACCGTCGACACCATCGAGCGGAGCCGTGGCAAGATCATGACACCAGTCCCTGCCGCCGCTCACCCAGTCCTCCTATCTGCCCACTTCCAGTGTCCCATCCCCCATACAGACCTGGATTTCGCCCGGGTCCTCCACCTGGTCCTCTATCAGCTGTCCGCCCATTTGCTGACGAGGGGTTTTATCAGGGGACGCTTCTTGTTGGGAAGATTTTGAGTAAGGAGGAATCGATCAAGAAGATGGATGAGATTTGGGAGAAGATGAATCATGACTGTGAAAGTGAAGCCTGAGCTAAAGTAAAGGCTGTGATGTGAAGCCAAAGTCGGAGTGATATACAGTACTGTAAGCGAGTAGGATCAAACTTTTTCAAGTTTTCTTTTTCTTAGTATTTAAATTAAACTTATTTCTTTATCTCTATTGGTTTAGCAGTGGTGTGTGGTATCCTTCATGCCTGTTTTTTCCCCTTCTTCTTCTCCTCTTCTCCTCTTCTCCTTTGCTTTTTTTCCAAGAAGGCCGTTACCACTGAGACCATCACATCACCTTACATTACATTACAATAACAACTCACAAAATCAATAATATCTAAAATAATATCCTTCTCAGAGCCATAAACATAAAATGCCCGAATCGATACCTACCACTAAACCTCCCTCTCCCTCTCCCTCTCCCTCTCCCCCCCTACACATCCACCCATCCACATCCACACATCCAATCCAATACCACCCCCTACACCAAGCCACAAACCACAAGGAACGAGACCAGCAGCTAGCAACCAGTCACCAGTCACCAGCATCAAGAACTTCAACCTCAATTCCAACGACAAGCAAACAAGCAAGTAATCGACGATAATATATATATAAATCCGAATATATCTAACAACACCACCGAGTATACACCGGTTTTCGAATAGGGCCGGGTGCTATTATTACTATGACTGCGAAGTCGCATTTTTGAATATATATATATATATATATGGTAAAGTAAAGTAAGCGAGTACCTTCATTCTATTTAAGATTAAATGATGAAATGATTGGGTTCTAGATGCTCTTTGATGTTTAGTTACTTACTCTCTTCCTTGCGTATCTCATTCATTGATTCATTCTTGACTTGAGAAAGAGAAAAATACCTGGGTTCATGAATATGCGTCTGTGTTTGTGTTTGTGTTGATAGCTATGTTTATGTTTTATTGTGTATATTGTGTTTTTGTACTGAACTAAGCGAATCCATACAGTAGGTTAACAGCAAGCGATACATCATCATGGATCGCACGAGCGCAATTGTTCTCCTCGATGGGGGGAAATCGAACGATGGAGAAATTATCTCTGTCTTTCCTTTCTCTCCGGGGGCTTGATCCTACTTCCCACCTACTGCCACCACCACCACCTCCCGCCTACTGCCACCACCTCTAATCAACCAAAATCTTCCCCTCCAACTCCCCAAAATGCTCAAAGAAGCTCTCAAACAACCTGACTCCATGCTCCACATCATACACACCACCCGTCTCACGAATACTATGCATGCTCAGCTGAGGATTACCCAAGTCCAGCGTCCGGGTGCCCAACGCCGCGCTCAACATCGGCCCGATGGTACTCCCGCAGCTACTATCATTCCTCACGACGAACAGCTGCAGCGGGACGCCAGCCGTCGTAGTCGAGTCGGCAGAGGGCTTCGCCCTGCGCGCAACTTCTTGCAGGAGGACGATGCCAGGAGCGTTGGTGGCGTAGCGCTGATTGGCGTTGATCTTGATGACGGTACCCTTGTTCATCTCCGGGCGGTGATCGGACTCGTACTTCTGGCTGTAGTTGGGGTTCACCGAGTGCGCCATATCGGCGGAGATGAGGAAGGAGGAGGCGAGCGATTGCTCGTAGGCGGTGCTGATATCCGGCTCTGCTTCGCGGATCTGCTCATACGAGATATCCGATGAGGCGGAATCATCATGATGAGAAGCGGGTAGCACGGATAGACGTCTCAGTACAGCAGGGAGTAAATTCGAAGCGGCGCCGTGGGCTGATGTGCTGCCGATTTCCTCGTGGTCGAAACAGGTTGTCAGACGAATGGTAGTGTCCTTCTCGAGAGCCGAGGGCGAGGCGACGGATTCGATGAGGCCTTCGATGGCGCAGTATGTCATGCCTAGGTTATCCAGTCTCGCTGAAAAGATCAACTCGTTGTTGATGCCGCCTATACATGCCTTCTGCGTATCGTAGAGCACCATTTCGAAATCAATCACATCCTCAACGTCCACGCCAGCATGTTCGGCAATAATCTCCACCACGTATGGGTGATGCCTCTCTGTTAGAAGCTTCAATGGCTTGAACTCCCCATTCCCTTCCTCATTCTCCCCTTCCTCCGCCTCCTCTCCCTCCTCTTGCTTACCAGTCTTCTCCTTCACACCCGTCCGATTCAGCTCCGCAGCCACCAAGCCAGCAATAGGGAACAACTGCGTCTCCTTATTCGGCTCAAAACTCGCACTACGATCAAGATGAATCGCCAACGTCGGAATCCGAAGTATCGGCCGCTCAACCTTGACGAGCCTCTGCACGATATTACCCTTCCCATCCCTAACCATAGCCCTACCCGCAATGCTCAAATCCCGATCGAACCACGTATGCCAGATCCCACCCCCGTACGTCTCGACACCGATCTGCACGAAGCCCGAGCCGCTCTTCTTGCTCACCGGCTTGAGGCGAAGCGTGCACGAGTCGGTGTGTGCGCCGATCATGGCGATGGGGTTTCCAGGCTTCCATTTCTGGCCGATGGCGAAGGCGACGATCGAGGAGCTGTTGCGCGTCAGGTAGTATTTGCCGCCGGGTTGGAGGGTCGAGGACCAGCTGTCGCGTTCCTTGATCTCGGTGAAGCCGGCGGCTGTGAGGCGCGAGATGGCGGAGTGGACGGCGTGGTATGCTGTGGGATTTGTTAGGGATGATTACAAAGTCGATAGCTAGAGAGGGGAGGAAGTGGCAGAGAAGGGTATGCTCACGGGTAGGAGAATCATTAACAAAATCAATAAAGTCATTAGCTTTCGCGATAGCTGCTGAGACCTTTTTAGAAGAAGCCATTGTGGTCGAGACTGTTGCAGAATATGATCGTAAGAATGTTCTTGGGATCTGGGTATAGCCTGTATAAAGGAGGCAGAACGGTCTCGTTGGCATTTATCAAGTCGGGCGTTTCTTTTGTGCCTCTAGTATTAGGATGCTGTTCGGACGAGGCTGTGACACTTGAAGTCCGGCTCTGGTCTGGTGTCGATCAAGCGAGCCCCTCATTAATAGTGGAGACCTTCACATGGTGTTTGTTCCAATATTCCAAGAGAGTAAAATCGACATTTTTTTGAGAGCTATAACTTCAATTGAAGATTTTATCTACAAGTTATCAATATGCCCCTTGTCTGAAAGGATTTCCCGTGGTCTGTCAGCCTCGGCAAAGGGTAACATATTGATCTTGTTTATCAGCTCCTATTGGCTGCTATGACTAATTAGAATGCACACCACGAGAACAGGAACGAGAACGAGAAATGGTAAACAAATGGGTGATAGATGGGACTCTAGTTATGCTTTAAACTCTGCCATTTAGAAGTGTAGTCTGGGTTGAGGAGTTGGTCATTGAAAGAAGAGTGTGGTTATAATAGCCTTTGAATTTTACCGCCTTTCTTCCCCGACGTATATGGAAACAACAAGCTTCTCTACATGAGTGGCTCTCTTTATAGTCCACACAACAACAAGAGTTGTACAAATCTCCCTTACATGCCTCCTCCATTTTCTCCCTCAAGAGAGAGAAAAAAAGAATGGATCTATCTTCGCAACCTCCTACTACTTCTCCATAAGTCTAACAGGTATTCGTTCATTCCATCATCACCATCCCAGTGCCTCCTGGCTCACCAGCTCCTGTCGCTATTGCTGCGAGGGCTCTGCGCCCGCCACCTTACAGACTCCGTCTGTTTCGTATTCGTCCCCGGCAATTTCTATTCCTTCCTTCCGTTCCAAGAACCACCCAGCCTCCAGGTCCTGCCTAATGAATACCCAGATCCATACCATACATACAATGCCGCCCGCATCCAAACAAAAGAAATAACGGATAGTAGACAAAACAAACAGGCTAAATAAAGAGAGAAAAAAAGTGGCTAAATGATAGTAAGAATAGTGGTACAGTCGAATGCGGGATCCAAATGCTGCTTTTATCTTTCCTTTCCTGCAAGCTCGCCAGCTGCTTGATGCCCTTCTGATACACTCCAAAGCAAAACCAACCTGAATAGCACACAGTGTGTGTGCAGGAGAGAAATAAAATAAAATAAGAAAGCCATCAAATCATATCAAACATATCGTCGTGGTTGAACACAGCGCGGCTGCTGTGCACTTGAGTGTGCAGCGCATTTCGCGCCGTGTTATTTGTTACGCCTGTCTGGCGTAGTCAAATCTGAGTTGATCTGACATTTCAAACTTGCGGGAAAAGCATGTAGCTTCCGCGTCTCTTTGCTCCTACCATTGATGACGCCGTAGTTGAAGCACGAGCTCGCCCTTTGAATTCCCGAATGGGTAACCCTGCTACCTCTGGCGCCGAACTCTTTCGCCCGTGGGCCGGTGCTCTGCCCTCAGCTCGGACGCCAGCGAATGCTTCCGCAACTGGGCTCAAGATATTCATATCAACTTTGTTTTGGAGTGGGAAATAACCCTCACCATTCCGTAGCTCTTGTTCTAGGACGATTGACTTGTTACGACGATGCTGCATTGAGGCAAGTGCCGGAGTTGGTCCAGTGATATCTGGAGAAGGAGCAGACTCGACACCCTCGTCTGTGATTGCTAATGCAGAGATGTTGGTAGACAAATCGTGGTCAATCTGTCGAAGTGTCGACGGGATCAAGTCGGGAAGAGAAGAAGTAGAGCCGATGCTGCGATGAGCCTGAGCCATGCTTGATGCATGAGCAAGCAACATCATCGAATCCTGGCTTCCTCTTGACATCCCGGAGATGCGAGTGCTCGAGGAGCTGCGTGGAGACTGGTGAGAGAAGTTGGAGGATCGGTAAGATGAGGTACTTGATTCGCCTTCGTCAATTGGGGAAATGGCATGTACATATGGATCTTGTACGAATATCGCTCCATTGGAAGGGTCGCTGTAATGCTCCGAGTAAAGAGCATCTTGCTCTATTTGTGACTGAAAGTCGGTGGGAATGAGTAGTGTAGGTGAAAGGTGGAAACCATGCGATTCCTTGAAGGAAGATGCATGGGACGGAGACCGTACATGATTGGGGCGCAAGAAGTTTGAAGGCGTGCGAGGATCTGAAGAAGCGCATGACATCGGGGATAGCTCCGAAGGGTCGAAAGACGGCGGTACCAGTAGAGATGGTCGGAATCGCCCGCGATATGCACGTTCTTCATTTTGAAGGCGTAGCTGAAGCTGTGGTTGGGATGCCACTGGGGCTGTATCGGTTGGAGTTTCATCCCTTGGTGAGGATGGATCCCACTGAAAGTCGCAATCAGCTTCCACTTCATTTTCATAGCACCAATCGATATCAGATTCCCATGAATATGAATCACATAATTGCAAGCTGGGCGCTGGCTGCAATTGATTTGCGGCCGCATATCTACATGCGGGCGATGACGGGCCTAAGGTCGTGGACATTCTCGTCTCGGGTCTATCAACTGCTTGTTGCTGCGACCTGCGTCGAAGCGCTGGAACGGACTGAGACATTCTCAGCTCAGCGCTGGCCGTCGAAAATCGCGACCTCTTCGATACCACATCCTCTTCTTCCTCTTGAACGTCGGCCAGCTCGACAGAGAAACTCCCAGATAGGGATGATGTCAATGGCCATGCCTCATCGCCAGGCGTTGTCAGTGCGTACGCGCAATCCTCCGGCTGTTCATCCAAAGTTGGGGGCGAGGTTGGGAAAGTGAACGGCGCTGGCTTTCGGAACCCTCCAGTTATGTTTGGTCGCGAAATACTAGTAGTAGTAGCTAGGGGATCAAAGGTCTCGAAAAGCACCGAAGCTGTACGAGAGGAAGTCCTCACAGGCAGGGCGACAGGACAAGTGGGCGAGAGTGGAGAGCGAGGAGGTCGGGGAGGTGCAATTCTTAGGTTGTCATGTGATCTGGCGACGGTCATCGATCGGTGAGAGGATCGCTGCGGTGGTGGTTGAGCTGACTTGTGAAATGTAGCGCTATGCTGAGGGCTAAGTTGGGTCGAGACCGCAGCGACCTCTTCGGATGGTAGAAGGCTCAGAGCTTCGGAAGAGAAGTTTTCAAAATGCAGGTCCTCAGCCCGAATTCCCTTCAGCTCACCATGTGTTGGTACCTGAGACGCTCGGATGGCCGAGAACTCGGAAACGAGCTCCGTGCGACTCGCTCGTCCTAAATCGGGAAGATGGGTCGATTGAGTGTGCGTAACGTGCTGGAAATTGTATGGTCCAGATATGAAATGCCGGCGGGGGGGACTGCTCTTCTTTCCATAGTAGTGGTCTCTTGCTGAACCTTCCTCGACTACCAACTCATCAAGACCAAGTGACGATACACTTTTCAAGTTACCTGTACGCGCTTCTCTCTTCGTCTTTCTTGCACTGCGAGAAAATAGCGACCCGAATATTTGCACACTTTCTGGTCTCTCATGGCGGAGCATGCTGCTTGAATTGGATCGGCTCGAAGACTTACGCGACAAATTGCTCACATTATCCGCAGGTGTAAAGGTCGATTCGCGTGAGTGGAACGACGAGGAGCCAGAGGAGAAGGTATTGGACCTCGAGTTATTCCCAAAGATCGAGCTTCTCTTCATCTGCTCAGTGTAGGCGCGTATACGTTCCGGCGACGGTGGTCCATCGATTGCAGGTTCGAGGGAATCTGGAGACGACGGCGGCTCTCTGAGAGGTGATGGAGGAGGAGAGTCTTTCTTAGATGATTTCTTCGGCGCCGCGACGGTGTAGGCATTGGGGTACGGAACCTTCCCACTTCCGAACGAGAACATCTTGTCTTGTTAATGGTGTAGATTGCAGGAGCGAAAGTTGGCAAGTTAATGCAAACAATTGGTCCTGGTAGAGAGATGTTTAAATATTGCTGTAGGAGCCAGGGGAAACCCGACCAATATGCGGAAGAAGGAAGTCCTTTGTATGTTATGCTGAGTCTATTGTGTGCCGGCTCTAGGAAGTCGATGGCTGGGGAAGTCGGACGATTGTTTCCAGAACACACACGCACTACAGTACTTGGAGATATATGTCGAAACTTCAATTAAGATAGATCGTTCGACATTCGACTTCCAACCAGGAGGGCGGGATGGCGGGATGGCGGGACGGCTTGATATAGTGTCTTATGGCACTGTACTGATCGAGGTGGGCGTCCTGCCTGGAGGTTCTCTTAGTATGTTTAAGAGCTGGGTATATAATGAAGGTCTTATGACATGGATGTCATCGAAGGTTGAATAATATAAGGAAATTGATTATCCGTAGTATAGGTACAGGGATGATCGGATCTGAATCGGGCAAGGGGAAGGAAGAGATCTTGTACATTATTGTACTTTGTACTTTGTAGATGGATAAGTCTGATATAGGACAGGAGTATGGAGGTAAATAGGTCCAAGTTTGCGTACCTGGGATGGGGAGATCTTTCGTTTCAAGGCGACATACTCTATGATATATACCTAGGTGACAAAATACTCTATGCGTGGGTAAGTCGAGACCGGAGACCAATGGGGGGATTCGAGCTGGAGAAGCGTCTCTACTATGTGTGCTGCAAGAGATGGAGCTCTCCTTGAAGATGCAGATGCAGATGCAGATGCAGATGCAGATGGAATAAGGCCTCAATCATGCAAGGACGGAGGCAGGAACCTCTCTCTGTTGACATGCAGTGGAAGCTGACAGGTGATGTGATGTGATGTGTGTGTGAGAGAGAGAGAGAGAGAGCGAGACGAGATATAAGTTGATAGTGATGATGTGATGCTGCAGGAAGAAGGTTCCACACGAGACTTGACGGGTACAAGTTGATTGATCTGACTGATTGATTGACGGATAGATCGATAGATAGATAGTATGAAGAGGATTATTTCCACCCAGAGGACATGTAACAATGCAATAACAATAATAATAATAATAAACATCGCTGACTGAAAAAAGACATGACATTATTTTCTGGAAGGATTTCGGCTTGTAACCAGCACAGCAGGGGTAGGGGGCATGAAGGGGAAGTGGAAAGGGAAAGCATGGATAACATCTTGTCCTGTGCGGGGCCAGCTAGGGGGACCTGCCTTCTTCTGACTGGGGCCCCTTGGTTTATCACGAACAAGGTCCTGAAGCCTGGGAGGAAGTAGCAGGTCTAGCAGGTCTAGCAGGGAGGCCTGGCCTGTACAAAGTCAGTATCATATGCAGGGGAATACTGTAGAGAGGATGTTGGGTCTGGCGAATGATATCCATGTCTATCTTATATGGGCCGGGCTTGTCGCGTCTTTTTCTTTTCATTCATTCATTATTATGCCAGGTACTAATTGACCGGGGGAGAGGGGTTGGTGAAGGGGGTGTGATTAATCGGTGGTGTACGAAGGACGAAGTACGGTATTATTATTTAGAGGATGGAGTAATAAATATGATTATTCTTATTATTGAGCAAAATGATAAATGGAAAAATAAAGGGGGAGAGAGAGAAAGGCTACAAAGCTATCTATCAGTTTTCTATGCACTATTCAGAAGATACAGTACAGTACATGCGGTCCAATAATAATAAAGGTTGGAGGAGGTGAGGCATTATTATTATTATCATTATTCAAAGTGGAGAAAGGTTTTGAGTTTGAGATGAAAACAAAGGGTACGGAGTACTGCTGGGGAGGAGGGGGAAGAAGGGGGGCATCAAGGACACCGTAATTACTCCATTCTGCCCTCTACCCTCTGCCCGCACACCTAAGACAAACGCGGCCCACTACTGTATATTATGAGTGAGATCTTTCTACTAGTATATTTTTGGTTTTTGGGCACTGACTTCTACTCTACTCTATCTATCATGACTGTACCATACTTACTTCACTATATAAGGCTGGCTCACGATAAGTAAGAAGATCCAATATAGTACTTTTACTTTATCGTCAACTCTCTCCGGTCTATTATTACATATCGGTGGAGTTCAGATGAGAGAGTATTGCGTTGTGTAACCTTTGATCTTGGCGATGATAATCAATTAATCGAAAAGAAGGGTATAGTACAGTAAGCACCCGTGAGGCGCTGAATATTCAGATGGCTGATTGGAGGATTGGAAGCAAGCAAGCGAAGAGGTTTTGGTGTGGTGGAGAATTACGGTACTGTACTGTATTCCCGTGCCGCTATGTATGTATATGTAGTACTGTACAGGAGTATGAAGTGGCAGAAGTTATGTGTATATGTATATACATGTAGTACAGTACAGTAGCTGGAAACTCATGTATCGAAATGCCAACGTGCTGCAGCAGCTATGTCTATGCTAGGCCCTCCCTCCCCGGTCGCCGCGCCTGTAGGGCTTACACTTCGTATGATGCTGTACTGTAATAATGAACGAAGGACATGCATGCGCAGCTGCCACCTCTCCTCTCCTCTCCTCTCCTCTCCTCCTCTCGCCTTACTGTACGTGAGTGAGGAGTGGTCAGTGGTCAGTGATGAGTGCATTGAAAGTTATCCACAGCCAGGGGTACATGTATCTGCTTCTTCTTCTTCCTCTTCTCCTCTCCTCAACTACAGTACACTACAGTACAGTACAAGCGGTGTGCCTAGCAGCAGTCAGAGGCATAAAAGGTGCACAGTATGTCTTGTCTGTCGGCCCACGGGCTATACTTAGTCCTTACTGTACTATACCTCGTAAATCCCGTACATATACATGTACTGTACAGCAATTACTGTATGATACTGCACACGCATATACGCATATACGCAACTTTTACTACATGATAGTACTTGCCTTGCCTTACCTTGTCTCCCCCGGTAATACAGTACTTCGTCGGGATGCCGTACCGTACAAATGTAAATGTAAATAATGCAATGCGTGAAAAACATTACATGTAGTCAAGACCGCGGCCCTGCGGCCGTGGTCCTCCCGTCCCCCCCCTTCCCACAGCTTCGGTACGTACCTGCCTCTGCCTCTCTGCCTCTCTGCCTCTCTGTCTCTCTATCTCTCTATCTCTCTATCTTAAGCGCGTACGTACGTACAGTACTGTACTGTATCCCTGAAGAAAAAGAAGAAGGCGTGGTTGGCGCAAGACACTCATCCGTTTCCCTTTCCTTTCCTTTTCTCTCCTTTCCTTCCCGTGTTTGAAAAAAAGCCGCATACATACACGTACTATGTATACCTAGCTGCAGGGTTGCAGATGATGACGGGATTGGATTGGATTGGATTGGATCCAACGGCGATCTGCAGTTGGTCAAGTACATGTACATGTAGTTACAGTAGTTATTATTTGGGAGTGGAATGGAATAATGGCTAAATGTAGACATGATATCCCAACATGGTCTTACTATATATGTGCCTCTTACGAGATTATATCGTATCGTATCGTATCTTACTGTGTCGTACCATATCCTATTATTTCTACTATTTATTGTACTGTATGATGCAATACACTGTAATCAAGCAAGTACTCCAACGAGCTCCTACCTCGCCTCTCTACTGTATCTCTTTCCTCCTCCTCCTCCCTCCTCCCTCTCCTCCTACATCTCAAGAAAGAAATTCTACAAAAACCATGCCATGCCATCGGAAATGGGATCCCATTATTTTCCGATGAATGAACGAATAAATAGATTTGTTTGAGCTTCCCAATTAAGGCTTTCCCTTCCGTTGACGAGGGAGGAAATTTAAAGTATGTAATTACATGTACCTGTACGTGTATTATTCTTGGTTTCCTTTACAGTACTGTAATATTGGAGACGGATATAGAAGCTCCAGAAGAGGATCGATCGATCGAATCGACTCGACTCGACTCGACTCGACTCGACTCGACTCGATTGAGCTCTACCAAGTACTGTACTGTACTGTACAGTATGTCAGTAAGGCGGGCGACTAGATTCTGGACAATTCTATTCATCCTTCATCCTTCGTCCTCGTATGTACTGACTGTACCAGTGGAGAGAGACCCTATTTTCGTAATGTGTCTCTGCCCGGACCCGTCACAGTGGACCGGCGTGTTTTTTTCTTTTTCTTCTTCTTCTTTGACCTTCTTTCTCTTTTCTTTTCACCTGCAGAAAAGCAGGCTGCATGTGCATGTGCATGTACATGTATCCTACAGTAGTGTACTGCAGTATCTTTGGATGGATGAGGCCATGGGCGAGGCCGAGCAAGGGACGGCTCATCCGCGGCGCACAGAGATTATTATCGGAGATCCTTCGAAACCAACAAAATGGACGGGACCTGCTTATGCAGCCTGCAGTGTGTTGAGCCGGGCAGGGCAGAGCAGGGCACTTTTGTGCCATTATTGTGCATAATATGCATAATACTGTGCTAATGTGCAGTTCAGGGTTACTGTATGATTATGGTTATGGTTATGCTCTGAACTGTGGAGCTCGTGACCCGATGGAGAATGAATGATATGATACAGAAATGACTAATTGGCCAATGACGAAAACATTTCCTAGAATAATATTAAATACCCCTGTGGTTTTCTTACTATTTTTCATTTACCCCATTATTACCCATTACCCATGGCCCTGGTGTGGGGCCCACCCCCTTTGGAAACCGTTTAACATCTGAAAAACGAGGTGGTGAGGGTGGGCAGAAGTTCGGAGCCGGCTGCGGGCTGGTCGGTCCGCCTTCTTCAATTGAGAAGTGAGACCTTTGACTGATAGTCCACAGATGGCTGGGCCGGATCAACGTTTCAATTATTAATTGATGGATGAAGGCTCTTGTACAGTAATTTGTACTACGGACAGTACTAACAATACTAATAATCATAAGCCACACATATCATACGAAGCAGTATGATATGATACATGTACGTTGGTGGCTGGAAGTGAAGTGGGATTATTATTGAGATAGGGACGGGGGACGGGGGATGGCCGCTTGATCGGTTTTCCCGGCAGAGTGGACAGCTCCACTCATACCTGTACTAATATCTTGTACCTCGGGTTTCAGGACTGGAAAGTGGAAGGTGGAAGATGGAAGGTGGAAGGAGGAAGGAAGGAAACGCGAAGGGCTGCTTTTCTGCTCCTCTTTGGTTTCCCCCACTACTGTACTGAGATAGAGCTTGCAGGCATGACGAGGTCTGAAAGGTGGCCCTTGAGATCCTGGAAAGAGATAGGGAAATAATATCTTGGAGGACCCTGAGAGTGACTTTCGAGTACAGCAGTAGGAAGGTGGAGGATCTGGGATCTAGGATTTGGGATTTGGGATTTGGGATCTGGGATCTAGGTATATCATCCTGTATGATACAGTACAGTACCGCGCAGTACAGTAGTATGATATGCTCCCCTTCTCAAGAGAGGAAGGAATAATTGTGAGGCCATTATTTCGAGCAGGTGGAGATGTGTAAGCAGATGAAAATTCTTCTTTTTACCGTAGTACATGTAGTGATGTATGTAGAGGTTGATAGATGCATGAGGATGGAGAAGGGAATGGAGATGAATCTGACTGAATCGCTGACATACTATCAACTACTACTGCAGTAAGAGAGAAAAAGAGGAGGAGGACGACGACGACGACGATGATGAAGCTAAGCCTGGGATAGTATGGCTTGGTCGCCTAAGGTTCTAAGCTAAAGTAGTACGTCAGGCACAGAACCATACAGTAGCTATGACGATGATCTTTCCATCTTTGATAGGAAGCGAGCCGAAGTCCCGTCGAGACCGAAAAGAGAAAAGAAAGAAGTTATCATTATTATTGTTTCCTTCCCCCCCCCCTTTTTTAAATTCCCCATCAGGCCGAATATATCCTTTATCTATGATTTTCATTGTCCTAATACAGCTATTATTATTGAAGTTCCTTCTTATCTTTTTTTTTTTTTAAAACCCATGAGGCGATGCAAACACCCGTCGTTTGACAGTTACAGTACTACCGAATAATAAACCCAGCAGCCCACGAGATTCGCAACTCTCTCTAGCTCTTTCCTCGATAATACATAATACATAATACATAAAAGACGTATTAGCTGCTGGGAGAACAGCGACCAATAGATATAAATATAAATAATCTCTGGCGGGATGTACACTACTTCGTACACTACTAAGCATGATGCAAGCCTGGGGGCTTGGAAAGTAAGTAAGTTTCCGGCTCCGGGTGCACGTTGAAACGCTCAGTGCCTCAGCTCCCCAAAAAGACTAATGAAAATCCTAACTTACGGTATGGTATGGTATGGTATCACTTTACAGTACTTACTGTATTGCGAACAGTTGTACCACGGACTGTGTGCTGCCTCTTTCAACCTCATCTCATCTCATCTCATCTTCAACTCAACTTTCTTTGGACGTCCTTTGAACATCCCTCTAGTGAAGAAGACTCCGAGCTTTTGTTTCCTTCTTCCTAATTAATCAATCAATCCATCCACCGCCAATCAACCCAACCAACCCACCTAACCTAATACAATACACATATGATCTACCAAGATCCCTGAGACTAGACTCGCCATTTTTCGAACCTCTTTTTTCCTTCCTTTTTCTTTCTTTTCCTTTTCCTTTTCCTCCTTCTTTTCCTTTTCTTTTCTTTTTCCTTCCAATAATCAGACCTCCCTACATGTACTTGCTACAGTACCTTACTCAAACGGCCCCCCCAAATAATCACCGGGCCCCCCTTCCCCCTTCCCTCCCCGCACAGCCCAAAACATCTGTTCACACATAAACCCAGCCCAAACCCAAACAAACCCATACCCATACCCAAGTAAATCCTTCGGTAGTGGTAGTGAACCCAAGTACTTAACACAACCAGCCATCAAATACAGCAATCAACAAGGGGAAAAAGGAACTCAGACCAGCCGGGAATCCTCACTGAAGAAAAAAGAAAAGAAAAGCAAAAAAGAAAAGGAAAGAGGAAGGAAAAAAACAAATCCGACGATCGATAATGATGATGATGATGATGATGATGATCCGATTTCCCATCCCATCCTAGACCGAACGATAGTGTTCAGAGCAGGTCAGATCATTTTATCAAACCATTATTATATCGTCCCAGTACTGTAATGATAATGATGAGCTAAGTATGGATATTGTGCGATAGAGAGATAGATAGAACGTCGGGTCCAAGCCTTCCTTCCCCTATCCCAAGTACATACGAAGGGACAAGACACGAGAGACCTTTGTTATGCACAGCATATATCACCAGAAAAGGATAAAGGAACGATTTGTCAGCCTAATCTTCATAATTCCATCATCATTACTGTGTTATTTAGCTAGCATTACTTTTCTTTTCTCTTTCTTCTCCATCTAGTTTCCCAAACGATAGATAGATAGATACTGCACAATACAATACAGTAAACAGATTCCCTTCCAAATAACTAGCCCCCTCCCCCCCAAGGTGGAGAAAGATCAAGAGCACAGAGGAAACTCAGGGGTTTTATACTTTTCTTCTCAATTTAAATAACACAATAATTCAACAACAACCTTTTTTCTTCTTTGCACTACACTACAACATGTAATCCATTTTTCCCCCCTAAACCTTGATACTCACTACTCACATCCGTACTCCCCCGGTCGTTAAAAGTTTCCCTTCTCTCTCTCTTCTCGTTTCTTCTTTAAACTTAAATTCCTCCCTCCTCTTTTTCGTTTTGGGGGTGAGGAGAAGGGAGGGGAGGGGAGGGGAGGGTTTATGAGGATGAATTAAATAATTAATACATGTACTGTGCAAATAGATGCGAGAGAGTAAAATATCGATAATTAATTTATAATTCCCTAATACGTTTATTCTTTTTTCTCTTTTTTTCTTACTGTATTTCTTTTTTCTTAACCTACTGTACTGTACCACACACACATGTATTATGGGCATCAATGCACGCATACAGTATCAACCAACCAACCAACTAACCGACTTTCTTTTCTTTCGCAAACGAAAATCATCATCCACTCGCAATACATGTACCATTCTTGAGCTTTTTTCAAAAAGAGAAAGGAAAAGGAAAAGGAAAAGGAAAAGAAAAAGAAAAAGAAAAAATTGGGATGCGCCTCAGCCAGTCGCAAGCAAGCAAGCAAGCGACTCGGAACGCTTCTGGCTTGAGAAAACCAAAACCAAAACCTCCGAGCCTCGGGTGCCGTGAAGTGATTCGAAGAAATAACCTCCACGCCTCCTCCAACTGTCCCCTAGGGATGATAGCTGCGAATACTGTACTACTACTAAGGGGTGAAAAAGAGGAGTGCTTTCTCTCCAAGTAGCTTCGTATGAATACTGTTACTGCATAATAAAGAAATTATATCCGTCGATCTTTCTTCCTTTTAAGCTACTTCCCACAAAAAAACCAGAGGATAGGAAGAAGAAGAAGAAGATCATCATCATCATCATTTCGGAAGCATCTAGACCTTTGAATCCTGGGAGAGATTTATTTCTATTTCTATTTCTGCATATGGGTGGTTACTGGCTAGTTAGTTAGGCAGGTAGGTAGGTAGGTAGTTACATATGGTAGAGATCATCATTGGTATAATTTGCTGATCTCTTAGAATACAGTATCTAATAATAGGGACCTCGGCCCATTGTTAGTCGACCGGAAGAAAGAAAGTACTGTATCTACCTGGACTGACTGGATTACTTCTAGGCACTATCACAAGACAACACGATATATACCTAGGCACACACGAAGTAGCTGCTGCCCAAGTACAGTAGTTGTCTGTAGTATGCCCTTGTTATTAACTTATTATTATCTTTCTCCAAGCCACTTACATGTACTGTACTGTACCGTATCATACCTACAGGCTACTGTAGATGTGTATCTCAAACCCCACTACTGTACACCAGTACGTATCAATCCTAATTCAAAGCACCCACACCCAAACCCTCTCATCTCAACCTCAACTTCCCCCTCATCCCCCCATACTGTAGCCCTCTCATCTCCCCAATATATGTACATGTAATCCCATCTCCATCTCCACCCCAAACAATTTTCAGCCTCACCCATCCACACACCTCCTACAAAATGCAAAAAAAGCGCCCCCCCACGCCTCCCGCCTCTAAAACCCAGCCGCCAAAACAACAGTGCTGTACAGTACAGTAGAATATCCCGTCCCGTCCCGTCCCGTGTACGATACTGTATCCCGTGCCTCTCCTCTCCTCATCTTTCCTTTCCTTTCCTTTCCTTTCCTTTCCTTTCCTTTCCTTTCCTTTCCCTTCCTTTCCCTTCCTTTCCCTTCCTTTCCCTTCCTTTCCCTTCCTTTCCCTTCCTTTCCCTTCCTTTCCTTTCCTTTCCTTTCCTCTTCCCCTTCCACATTACATTACTGTATTTTGATACACACAAGGAGGAGCATATACAGTATTCATGTCACACCATACATACATAATCTACAGCAAAAGTACTCTATTCGCAAGCCACAAATACTGTACAAGCGGTTCGGTATCAACTCCGTTTCTGTTCTGTGGTCTCCGTCCGTGGGGGTGGAAGGGGAGGGGACGGAGGCAAGGCAAGATGGGAAGGAGGAAGGAGGAAGAAGAAGAAGAAGAAGGAGAAGGAGAAGGAGATAGGAATATTGCGATTGGTGCGAAGTGAAGGACAGCCATACAGTACTGTATCATGGATATGAAAGGATCAGGGTCATTCCCGTTCATCTCATCCCCGTGCCGTCCCCGTCCCCGTCCCCATCCCCATCCCCATCCCCATCCCCATACTGTACCGTACCGTCCCGTGTGTCAACACCAACACCAACACCGACACCAACAAAAGAACCACACCACACCACACCACGCCTGCACATCCCATCAGATCACATCAGCTCACATCACCAACCCAGCCGCACGCGACTACTGTACTAGAACACGTATATCAAGCACGTAATGTACATCGTACATCGTACTTCCCGTTCACCCCCCTCCCCCTCCCCGAAAAAAAAACCAAGAAAAAAAAAGCTTAATAATCGCAGAATTACAGTAGCTAGCTGACTATGACACCTTTCTTTTCTATTATTTTCTATTTTTTCATGTACACACTTCTATATATATATATATATATATGTGTGGAAACAAGAAAAAGCAAGCATGAGACAAAAACAAAGATAAAAACAAAGACAAAGAAAAGGACAGGTATTATACTCTGATTGATTGATTAGGGGGTTTATATCTTGATTGTTATCCGGAAAACTATTTGTGGTATATAGTTTGTGGTATGTACGAGACTGTCGATGGATAAATACTACCTAGATGGATATGGTAGGGCGGAAGGAAAACACCTGGTTTACTGTATTCAAATCTCAAGGGAGGAAGCCCAGGGGAGCTAAGGAGGGGAGGCGGGGAGAAATGGTAATGATATGCAGTTAAAATTTCGAGATCAAGTGTTTTTTTTTTTACTTTTAAATTTCCTATGGAGAGAGAGAGAGAGGTACAGCCCTCCTCTACCTAATATTCTTACAAAAAACGTACATGCAACGCCCAAGTTCCCCTTCGAAAGACCCGAGAAAAGAGTTACAGCTGCACAAGAGAGCCCATGATTCCATAGTATTATTCCCCTCATATAAGTCACTATGCCGACACCGCAGCACCGTATTGGCATGTAGAACCCTCCGACAAGATCGTGACCGTGATTCAAAGTCAACGTGGCTTCTTGACAATTCCTATATGAAAAATTCCAAGCAAGCAAGCTGGCGGCTACCTACTCGTCATCTGAGTCTGCCATGGGTGTATCGGCCGTGTCACCATTCGCAGTGGCGGGAGAATCATCCATTGTCGGTGCAGGATCAACATCCTCCTCGTCATCTTCGTCAGAATCGATTCTTGCCCGTCGACTCTTCCGTTTCGAAGCTGTAGGAGCCGGGCCTGCCTCATCGTCACTTGGTGCATCGACATCCATATCGGCAGCCGGCTCATCGACCTCATTGTCCATCTCCTTCGCGGCATCGGCCGCGCCATCGTCGCCATCGCTATCACTATCCACCACAATCTCGTTACTCTTGAATTTGTTGGGCTTCTCTTGTGCCGCCTTCTTTGCTAGTCTTCGTTTCTTGGGTCTGGGCTTCTCCTCATCACTGTCGCCACGGCTTCCTCCTCGGTTTCTTCGTCGGGGCTCGGCACCAACATCATCATCATCCGAGACGATACCCTCATTCTTCTTCTTGCGCTTTCCACCTGCACCTCCACCGCCTGTCTTCTTTTTACGCTTCACCTTATCACCTGTCTCACTATCTGTGGTCAAATCCTTCGCCTCTCTCTCTCGTTCTTCTTGTTGTCGTTGCTCAGCTAGCTCTCGATCCTTCTCTGTAATCTTTTGGCGCTCCTCTGCAATCTTTTGTTTCTTTGCGAGCGCCTCTGCCTCCACTGCAGCTCGCTTCTCTTCTTGCTGCTTGATGTCCAATTCTCGTGTCTGCTTCGCAACCAACAATTTCTCGGCATTCTTCTCTTCGTACTCTTTCTGGGCTTGGATGGAACGCTCCAGCTGCTTCCGCATGGTATTCCGCGCCATATTGGCTCGCTGCTCGACGTCATGCTTCGGATAAGGTGTCTGGGGATGTTGAGCAATAGCCTCAAGAGACTCGATGGCTTGCTCGAGTCCCTCGGCAGCAGCCTGCAATTCAGCTAGTGTTCGTTGTCCCTCAGGAAGGTTGTAAACATTCGTAGCAAGTTGGATTTGCACAAAGGCGACATTAAACTTGAAGTGGATTTGCTCGGGGGCTACTTCAAGTGCCTATAAATATGTTAGCCAAGTTGAGAAGATGAAAAGAGGACCAACCTTCTGAGAGTAATCCAAGGCAGATTTGAACGCTGGAAGGCTTTTCTCTGCTTTCCCTATAGACAGCCATGTGCGCCCTAAGCAAGCAAGAATCTGTGCATCCTGTGCCCGGCTCTTAGACAAAGCCTGCTCGTAGTGTTCGATAGCCTTCCTGTATTGTCGCAACTCTGCAAAGATGTGGCCGAGGTTGACATAGACACTAGGGTCTTTGATTGTATCCCTGATAGAGATGAAAATTGTTAAAGCTGTTTTGAAGTCTTTCTTGTCCTCGACTAGAGCAATAGCAATGCCTTGGGCAGCATAGGCATTCTTCGGGTCCAGCTGCAATGCCTTATCAAAAAACTCGACTGCCTTGATGTACATGTTACTTCGCTTTTGCTTCTCTTGGTCTGTCTCTCGACGCATCTCACGGGCGCTCATGAGATAGATATTGCCCATTCCAATCAGAGCATAGCGATCATGCTTTTCATAGTTCTGAAGTGTGTGCTTGTAATGACGGAGCTCGGCATCCTCGGCAAGGTTGGCACGCTTTCGAGAATGAACTTTACCAAGATACCAACCGTACAGAGCTCGCACCTCAAGATCTGCGGATGAGTCCTGATAAAGTTTGGCAATAGCCTTGGGGCCATCATTTTCCGGCTTCTGGCGAAGAGCAATGTAGGCAAGCCGAGTCCGCGCATCTGTATAGTCGCTATGCCGGGAAAGCAGCCCCTCATAGACAGTGTTTGCTTCGTCAAGAAGTCCATGGGCTTCGTAGGTCCGGCCTAGATTGTAGCTGATGGTTGTCACCAGAGCATCTGTGTCCATTTCTTCTTGCTTCTTCTCAACTTTGATACAAGCGCTCAGAGCGACCTGGAACATGTCTCGTGCTTGTCCGTACTTCTCAGCTTGGTAGTAAAAGCATCCAATATTGTTCAGTAGTTGAGGTGGGAGTCCTTCGCGAAGTTTATCTTTGAAAGTTGCTTCATCTTCAGTGTCTTTTGGCTTTTCATCATCGGGTATTTGGTCAAATTCTAATTGCTCAACTTGTTGTAAACATTGTAAGCTCTTTTCTGGTTGATCGCCCTCATAAAGTCGTGCTAGATTCAAAAGAACGGAAGCATCTGGAACCAAATTCTTCTTGGGGTCCTTCCATGCAATCCGAACGCTTTCCAAGAGTCCGACAGCTTTCTTCCATTCAGGTGACTTCTCGTCCTTAGTCCCACTGGATAGACCGTGGAACACTTCCTCGGCATAAAGCGTGCCCAAAAGGATCATGGCCTCCACGTTCTTTGACTGTTGAATGATCTTCTCTAGTCTCAACTTTGCCTCTCCAAAGTCGCTCTTAAGTACTGAGAGTTGAGCTGCTCCGAACTTTGCAGGCAGGTAACCACGATCAGCACCACCCCTGGCTTCATCCGATCTTCTATAGTAGTCTGCGGCTCGCTCGTAGTCATCTTCGTAGTGTTCCTTCCGCGCCAAAAGATACCATCCATCACTTGCGATAGCATTCACATCTGTGTATTGGATAGCCTTATGAGCGAGAGTGTCGACATTGGGTAACGATTTTCTCGACAAGAAGTATCCAGCAAAGGTCGCACAAGTCAAGGGAAGGTCTTTGTCTGCCTTGAACGCCTTTTGTGTATATTCTGTCATTGCTTTCTTGTAAAGTCGAAGGAACTCGGTCCCATTTGTGGGAACGTGGGCACTCGCATCGAGATAAAAGAGGCCGAGGAGAATGTTAGCGATTTTCGAGTCTGGGTTGATCTCTAGAGCTCGTTCCCAAGCCGTCTTTGCATCTTCCTTGAACCCCAACATCCAGAAACAACAACCAATTCCGAGTCGTGGATCAGGATCTACCAAATCCGGCATCTTATGTAATGCATCTTGATATCCTTCCAGAGACTCGGCATATTTTCCCAATGAGAATAACGCCCTAGACTTCCCCAACACCGCCATCATGTTTCTGCCTTGGGAAACTCGGATTGCCTCCTCGAAAGACTTGAGTGATGCCCGTAATATTTCCGCCTTCTCAGGGTCCATTGCGCCAGGTGCTGAAGATTTCGAGGGGGGCTGTAAGGAAGCTTTTAGAAGTTGTAGAACGCCGCGTGCCAGGTATAGAGGTGGGAAGGCGGGATTGATTCGTAGTGCCTCGTTCAAAGTAGAAGTCGAAAGCTGCAGATAGTATTCTTTCGTCTTTGCCTCCGACATCAATGCGCCTTCCGAGGCAACTCGAGGGGCCTCTCTACTCTTCCACAAATACATCCAGCACAGGCAAGTGAGCATACTAAGCTTCTCTTTATGCCCACCCTTCATAGCTTGGCCGCCTTTGAGCAGCATTTCGATTGCATGGTCGACCTTCTTCTGCTTTGCATACGCCAGGGCTACTGTCATCCAATATGTCCGCGCGGCGCCCTCATTCTCTAGCAGGGTACACAACTCTGTTGGGTCATCCAGCAGGTCTTCGAGATCAACCTCGACAGCCTGGTCATCGTCTTCGCCTTGAACGGGAATATCAATCGCCGAAGGTATGTCAGAAAATCGTTTGCTCAGAACCCTATGCCCAGGAGAGATGACTCCAAATCCATTGGTTCCACCATTGTTGTGCCCACTCCCGATTGCTGCCATCGTGATAGAGGATTCGTACACGGAGGGGTGGTAGGATGGACGAGGCCAGGTTAACTGCGGGCGCGTCGAAGAGCGCACTCTTTCGGATGAGTAACTGTGTCAACGGTTTTGTGGCATTTGAGTATAGCTGTATTTCATCAAGGGAATAAAAGAGTAGTCTTCTCCTAGGAGCTCAAACAACTTTGTCGCGCTTTGATGGCTTTCGTGAGCATGGAATAAATTTGGTCGGGTTTGAGATCGACAAGTCGCGATTCAGCCTCTTGCCAAGGCGCTAAGCCAAATTAGATTGCACGGCACCATTGTCATCCTTTGAGAATTGAATAGTGATATCGAGCCATATTATTGTTATAGGTATAGTCCCGATCGTGACTACCGTGGGTAAGGGGACGGGGCTAGCGTCCACAGGAAGCGGGAGGAGTTAAAAGGCCCAACATGTAGATTACTTCTCCAAGTTTCAGCCAATTGAATTAACTAACCTGACTGAGACTATCCGTCATATTTATTCTTAGGATGAGCTCATCACACACCCCAGTTCGTAAAGCGAAAAATTAGCATCTAAATAGATATCGAAATAAAATGCCTATATTTGTCAGATTAAGGTGTCATACATCTCCCATTGTTTGTCTATTAAAGTACAATCTAGGCAGTCTTAGCCCGAGCAATTCCGCGGTACCCTGCAGAAGACTCATCTGCTCTCTCAATGCCTTCGCCATGAAACGCCAATTATAAGACAGCCCACGCTAGCACCCCTTCAAATCCACAGGTATGCAACTCCGCCCTCCAGCTATCACAACACGCCTTCGTAAATTCAGAGCAGTTCGTCACATCCAAAGGACTTAGTCTTCGTCGCTTTGCAGGCCACTACTACCACCATTTCCATTCGTGCCATTGTTATTGAGAATTAGCTTCACTTTTGAGCCCGAAGTACTAGCAGCTGGCATTGGAGTTCCTGCGCTTGTTGTTGGCGCAGTCGAGCCACCATTGCGGGAGGAATCATCGCTATCACCGAGTTCTGGATGGTCACCGATCTCATCTCTTACTAGACTCTCAAAGGAATTCTAGCCAATGTTAGTACCTAAAAGAGGAGAGAAAGCAAACAAACTTACTTGGATCTTGACTGCATCCTTATATATGTCACTAACATCCTCGTTGTATGTCTTGGCGTTACTGCACATCAGTCTGACATCTCTCATCAAGTCACCTAGACTTGAGTACTCTTCCTTCTTGATCTTCTTCTCCATCATCTTAAGACCAATGGGAGATTTAATGATGACGTAGTAGTCAGCAAATATTTTTTTGGACGGCAAGTCGATAAAGGGATTCACAAGTTGATATGGGGGAGGTTTTGGAGCGTCTTCCCCATCCTCTGAATCAGATGAGAACTCTGATTGCATCTTCATCATGGTATCAAAGACATTCCGGAGGCTACTTTGCAAGGTACTTCGGTGCTTTGCTGAAATCGTGTCGCCATTCGAGGCAGGACCTTTAGAAGGTCGGCCGGTTGGACCACGCTTTCGTTTAGAAGGTGGCTCATCTTCAAGTTCCTCAGCCTTGCGCTTCTCATTTTTGGCAGCCTTTCGACCTCGTGCCTTCTTGGGCGTTGGCTCAGGCTCCTCAGTACTCTCGCGGCTGCCATTTGGTGAGTTCTCGATGGACCCCGGGAGCTCTCCGGCCCTTCTGAGTCTATTATTTTCACGACGATCCTTTCGGGATTGCTTACGGGCAGCAGCAGCTTCTGGAGAATCTTCGTCGTCATCTACAGCTTGAAGCCATTGCTCTTCCGTAAGACCATCGTCATACTTCACCTGGGTTCGTTCACGAGCACCACGACCCTTGATCTCTTCTGGCTCGTCAGATATTGGATTGCCATCGGACATGTAGATTTCAGGAAGCTCGCTCTCAGCCATGAGGCGCGGAACACGTTTGCTTCCAGCGGCTGTACCATACGTGAGATCCTTGGCCCTCTCTTCATCCATCTTTTTGAACACCAGAAGCTCGTCGGCTGAACGGGCTAATATCATGTTGAGATCCTCATCATCCATCTCCTCTTGCTCTAGGGTTTCGGCAGCATCAGCAGTTTCTAACATGACGCGTAGCATAGCGTCACGGTCAGTCTCGGAAGACTTGTTGTCGAATCGACCTGCTTGAATGACTTTACCATCCATATCCAGCTTGTATTTGGCTCGCTCTAGGATTTTCTCCTCAACAGAATTGGAGCTGATCAGTCTCAGAATCCGGACTTCGTTCTTTTGTCCAATACGATGAGCACGATCTTGAGCTTGTAAATCTTGATGAGGATTCCAATCCGAATCGTATATAATGACAGTATCGGCTGTTTGCAGATTCAGACCGAGACCACCAGCACGAGTGGAAAGTAAGAACATGAAGTATGGCGAGTTAGGAGCGTTGAATTCACGGAGAAGATCGGAACGGTCGTCGGATTTAGTAGTACCATCCAACCGCATGAACATGATACCACGGTAGCGTAAGAAGTCTTCCATAATGTCCATGATAGCAGTCATTTGGAAGAACATAAGTACTCTGTGACCGGTAGCCTGGTACTTTGGTAAGACGCGGTCAAGCAGCTCAAATTTGCCAGATGTTCTCCAGAGAAGGTCATTGCTGGTATTCAAGGGATTCATTTGATTCTCGACCTCATCGAAGACGAAGGGATGATTGCAGAGTTTTCGCAATTGCATAATCATGTTGCTGAGACCACGAGCGCCAGTCTTTCCACCCTTGCCATCACTGACAACAAGTTTGTTATGGGTAACCATTTGCTTATAGAGACGAGCTTGCAGTGAAGAGAACTTGCACTTGATGACTTTCTCAGTCTTGTCTGGCAAATCCTTCTCAACATCCTTCTTGAGACGACGAAGCAAGAAGGGTCGCAAAACTTTGTGGAGGCGACGAATAACAAGAATTTGTTCTTCTTCCGTCAGTTCCATTTTATCCTGGCCACCAGTGTTTGCGAAGGGCGTATTGAACCATTCGTCAAAAGACTTGACGGATTTGAATATCGTAGGGAGAACAAAATTCAGGAGGGCCCAAAGCTCAGGGAGGTTGTTTTGCAATGGTGTTCCGGTCAAAATGAGACGATACCGTGTGTTGTAGTATTGCGTGAGTGTGGCACTCAGCTTCGAGGAAGAGTTCTTCATGCGATGACCTTCATCAATAATCATGTGGATCCATTTGATCTTGCTAAGAACAGGTCTATCCTTGATGATGTACTCGTAGGTTGTCAAGAGAACCTGGAAGTTACCATAACGGATCTGCTGCTGCTGCTGCTTACGAGCTGCTGGAGGACCTTTGTAAACGACTCTTGCAAGAGAGGGTGCCCACTTCTCAAACTCGAGATTCCAATTGGTCAAGGTACTGAGAGGTACGATAACGAGGAATGGTCCGTTCTGCTTCTTTTTCTCGACGAGGTAGGTGAGCAAACTGATAGTCTGGATAGTTTTCCCGAGACCCATCTCGTCGGCAAGGATACCATTCAGATTGTTGTTGTAGAGTGAGATCATCCATTGCAGACCCTTTAGTTGATATTCTTTCAAAGTACCTCCAACCAGAATCGATGGTTGTTGGTTGACTTCTTCCTTGATGCGATGTGCAACAGCATAGTAGTCAATCTTGCGTGTGTCTTGCTCTTCCTCCTCCTCGTCCTCATCGGAATCATCATCAGCAAACTCATCAGCATTATCTCCGTAGCGTTCCGCTGCCTTCCTCTGTTGTTCCTTGACCGATGAGGCAAGTTGCGACAAGAAGCCATCAGTCTGTCGAAGAAGATGAGTGATACGAGTATCCTTGGCCTGATCAAGCAACTTCAAGTATGCCTCTTCATCGTTAGATTTCAAGGCTTGGAGACGTTGCTTAGCGGTTCGTTCGATTCTCTTCTGCTCTTCCTTCTCGATATTTTGATGCTGCAGGACCATCATGCTACCCAGCTTGGCGATCTTCTTCCTCTGATTAAGTGCAGCAATACTGACCTCGCGAGCATGATTCATGACATGCTGGAGATAGTCAACATGCTTCTTCTTTTCACGACTCTCGCGGGCATCCCTTTGTTGCTTCTCGAGCTTCTCTGTGATGCGAGCTTCTCTCAAAGTTTGCTTCTTCATCCGCCTGTAGTGGCTTCGATTAGCAGTCATGGCAAGATTGTCGTATTGGATCATTTGACGTCCGACCCGCTCCCGCATAATTTTCTGCTTCTGGAACAAACCAAGCATCTTCATCTCAATCAAGGCTCTGCGCTTGACTGAATCTTCGAGAGTAAGATCATCATTTCGCGCATCCAAGTGAGCCAAGTTGCCAGGAAGACTCTTAAGTTCCTCTAATCTAGCAACCATACGATTGTGGATTATGATCTCTCGGTCGCGACGTATTTTTTCAAGATTGACACCGGATGGCATAATGGATGGAATCACTGGTCTCGCGTCACGGGTATGATGGCTAGAGTAGTCGATTTTGTCCTTTAACATAGCTCGTGGCGAGTCGAATCCAGTAAATTCATGTATCTTAACCTTCATAGTTTCCTTCTCACCCGCACCACTCTCGAAGCTACTTGGCGTGGCTTGCGCATCACCGGTCTTCAAAGCTATAATCTCGGGGTTGGCCTCAACATTTAGAGGAGACCTCTTTTGTGATGCGAACAGCTGTTGCTGTACAGATTGAGGGATGCCTTGGTTCTTCGATAGACACTTGAAGGCGTAGATCTGCTGCTTGAGTATACCAAGTTGTTCTGGCGAAAAGTGTCCACCACTTCCTGACGGGGCCATTCTTTGTACGCCTCCATTCTGAGAAGCTACAAGTGATGCCGTAGCAGGAATTGCAGATGGACCTGACGAGATTGCGGTTGAAGGTTGTGTAGTGGGTAGAGAATTTGGCGCAGGGACAGTCCGTGTACCATTCGTGCCAGTTGCGACAGAGCTTGTAGCATTTTGTTGGCTTAGCATTTGCTGTTGTTGTTGTTGTTGTTGTTGCGCAAATGCGGCTCGTTGCTGCTGGTACATGCGTTGTTGTTGCATAGTTGTGAGGTATTGGTGAATCTTCTGGAACTCTGGATCTTTCTCAGAAACGCCTGCCTCCTTCATCTGCTTATATTTCTGGTACAAGTTAGCACATAACAGGTCAGTTGGAGATATGGAAGGCTGGGCACGCACTTGAAGAGCATTCTTCATGTTCTCTGGATTCATTGGCATGGCCGATCCAGGTTGCTGAACCGCTGGCGCGGGCTGAACAGAAGTCATGTTTGCAAAGCCGTGGAATATTGGATTTCTGAATGGAATTGTGGTTGTGCTGATTATTTTCGGCGCATATCAGGAGCCAGCCTTGCGCGTCGGATCTGATATGACAAGGCAAGCCGAGAGCGAATGTATGGCAGCAGCAATGATTGAAAAGGGTCGAAAAGTTATCGGGGGCAGCGGTAGGGGTTGTCGCGCGATGATATTTGTGAAGCGCGTCTGGTGTCGATGGTCAAGGACTTTTTGTAGATGCACGAAGCTTGGCGCGATGTCCTGGAGTCGTGGACGGCAGCAGCTGATCGAATCGCAGGAGAATAGGACTACGCATGCAGAATGCGTAAAGGGAAAGATGATTAAAAGTATGCGACCAGTTAACGCTTGGAGTCGAAAGTGTTGAGTGTCGACGTTCTGGTTACTGGAGCTGGGGAGGGTATTGGCGGCGCAAGCGGTGCTCTCGTCGCGGTATAATGTGCCTCCTTGGATGGAGTTGTGTTTTCGGAGCCATTTGTGAAGCCGCTAGAGCTTCTGGTTGAATCATTATGTAAGCATGAGACGTAGCTACCACGTGATCTTGTTCGACCTATCCCTGAACAAAGCTGGCAACTCGAACATCCCCAACTAGTACTTAGATAGAATATATGATATGGATATTAAGGTAATCAACTCGCAGGAAATTAATACATAATTGCATCGATCGCGCATTCCAGGTCAGTCACGTGTGGTGCTGCGTCTCCTCTTCACGTCCCTGATTCCACGTGAAAGGTGGCCGTGGACGTTCTCCAATTGATGGACTAGAATAATAAACACTATAGAAGTAAGTATAAGTATCTTCAAATAACGACTGGCATTTTTTCTTGTATCCCACCATCGAAATGCTGTCCCAGGCATGATACGGTCAACGTAGAATAATTATCATCCCAGCCCAGCTCTTCTCTTCTCTAATTAATCATCAGGCAATTAAAAGCACTTTCTACCTCATTCACTTACTCGGACACCCTTTATCCTAAAGAACTTATTGTATCAGGTCTAGCTGAGGTCGGTTCATCTAAAGCAGCTTGACATGAGCCCGGGTTACTGAAGCTTCGACCCCGTAATCTTCACAATGACCTCACCAAATCTCATTATCACCAATAACCCATCAGAATTTTCTATACACCCCTCTTCAACTTCCCCTTCCGCTTCTCACACTCTTATATTCTTCATCACCGGAAACCCGGGGTTGATTGGCTACTACAACACCTTCCTCTCTACCCTCCACACCCTCCTCGCTTCCTCAAGCCCCAGCGAGATCTATCACATCTACGGCCAATCTCTAGCTGGCTTCATCGACTCTCCCTCAGACACGCGAACAACACCGTACAGTCTCGAAGAACAAATAACTCACTGCTGTTCCGGTCTAGAATCCCAACGGGTCCCATTCGGCCCTTCCAAAGGCCAATATTACAATAATGTAATCCTCATGGGGCACTCTGTCGGCTCTTACATTCTCCTGGAACTCATCACACGACTAGGAAAATCCTCTCAGATCAACATAAAAGCCGGTATTTTGCTTTTCCCGACCGTCACACATATCGCGAAATCTCCCAGCGGGGTTAAAATAACCCCTTTGTTTCGGATTCAGAATTTCCCTAGAAAAGCTGGAGCAGTGGCAAAGGCCCTAGTCCTACTGATTCCGGAAAGTGTGTTGACGTGGTTGGTAGGATTGGTGGCGAAGATGCCCACCGACGCTGCGGAGGTAACGACTGGCTTTTTAAGGAGTCGGATGGGGATTTGGCAGGCTATGTGAGAGTTCGCAATCGGCTTTTTGCAGTTGAATTTCAAGTGGCTGACATCAAGGAGGCATATGTGTAAAGACGAATTGGACGTCATTACGGAAGACAAATGGGATGAAGATATCTGGGGTATCGAGCATGAAGACCCTGATATCAAATCCGAAACAATTCCGAAGTTGGTTTTCTACTTCGGCCACAGGGTATGCCCCATCAGACTCACAGTGTGTGCTTGGTGCTGACATATTTCAGGACCATTGGGTGGCAGATCACACTCGCGATGCACTGATAGCTGCAAGAGGGCGGGAAGATAGATCAATAGAGAGCTCCAAGCCAGTCATGATGATTGATTCCAGCGGGGTTCCTCATGGATTCTGTATTCGTAGGTCCCAACACAGCTTTCCAACTTAGAAACCTAACGCGAAGCAGGTCATAGCGAGATGATTGCAGAAAAAGTGTGCGTATGGGTAAATGAAATAGTTGCGAGTATATGATCATAACCTGCTTCATTCGCAATGCCTTGGTAGAATGTAGAATGACATTGAATCCGAATGCAAAGCCCATATTATATTTGGCCTGTAGCTGATATTTTTGGACGCAAATTTTCGGGAATTTTTTACTATCGACAGCTATTACATCTCTCTTCTTACTTCATCCGTGATGTTTCCATGGTTGTATTTCATATTGATTGGCCAATACCAGACATCAACCCCTCCCCACGTCTTTGTCAGATAGTAGATCGAACTTGACATCCGCATCTTACTGGGAGAATTTACGATCATTCAAAGCTCAGTAGACGTCTAGCATGGCATCCAGACTAGAGAAAGAATAGAAAGATTGTTTTGAGAAAGAGCAAATACGCCTCGCCCAAGAATTCGGAACTTTTCAAATTATTCGATTCAAGATACACAACCCAGAGTATCCTTTTTTTACAGGTCAGGCAATGCTATTGGCGAAACTAGGATATAACCTGAAGCCGGTGCTGATGCCGAAATACTCGCTACGGCTTATTGAAATACGGGAGGTAATAGTGAAGACGTCATATTAAAGTCAATTTGGGTTCTTGGATCCTGGCACAATTACCCTAGCATGAAGAGGCTATGACTGTAGGTGTCGTGGGTGGGTGGAACATTATCTGGAAGATTATGGGATATTTTTATCATGTCGGGTTTTTTTATCAACCATTTCGAGGAAATATATGCCGGGATATATGAATCAACCACCAACTCCAGTGTGGCTCTCTAAGTTTCCCAATGCAGCGAGTGAGACACTAACGCGCCTCTGCAAGTGATAAATGGAAGAACAATGATACCAATTTCCCCAACGCCTCGCTGATACTTATGAACTTCATTGCAAACGCCCTCCCATATGATTTCACTTGATTTCTAGTCAAGCTTACATAAACACGGTAAAAAAGTGGTAACCTAGGAAGAGCCCTCCGAATAGGTTAACGACCCAAAGCAAGTGTAGTCGATGTGTTCAGTCCCTCTCAGAGAACGAGTTTGAAGCATCAGAGAAGATACGAGACTGACGTGCGGTGAATTTTAAGGCGATACCAATTTGTCTTCTCTTCTCGCACGACGCCTTCCGTTGAGTCTTTCAACAAGCTTGCTGTCGGATCGAACATGGGACATGGGCATGTTTGCGATTGATGTCTTGCGCTTTATGACAGACGGTCCACTATTCATTGCTTGGAAAAGAGCAGACTAGATGCAGGACCCGTTAGCATTCTGAAGTGAAAACACGGGCGAGCATTTGTTTGAAATAGGACTCTTGCTGAGATCGATCATCGCTTGGAGCAGAATGAGGACCAGGAGCTATGGTAGATATGGTATCTACAGCAACGTCCGTCATAATCCTGTTGTCAGAGTTGCCGTGAAAGACTTCTCGGCCTGTACCTTTACTCGAGGTGCATTCTTGTTCATTGCTGCGGCAGCGATGAATGAGATCATGCCTGCTTCCTGTACTTTCAAGATTCCTGCTTTGTAGATAGCTCTTGAGCTCATAAGGAAACATAGTATCAAAAGGAAAATCTTTGGCCGATATTTCATGCGAACTTCTTGATTTTGGCTGCAAGGATGGAGCCAGCAGAGATGCAGTACTCTGAGGCCTTTCAATCTCGGATGCCTTCGAAGGAGAAGAAAATCTGGAAGTGCATACTTCTTCAATAGGCCTTGGACTTGTTGGTAGTATATTGTGAAGGAAATCATCCACACTCAATTCTGAGTTAAAAAGCTGCAAACACTTTTCCTCGTCTGAGCCAAGTATTTTCCATACTGATTCCTCCACCTGCTGTCTAGAGACAACTGGATGGTATTTTAAGGCAATTGCCGATCTGATCTCACTAGCCAAGTCCTTTGTTCTCCTGAACGCCGCATCTGAGACTCTAGAGTCGGTCGACTTTGCTTTAGAATTAGCTTTGTAGGCTGTAAGAATTACCGAGTCAAATTTTGCATGTGTCTGCAGTCAAGTCAGTCTAGTATAATGCGAAATCAGGACAGAGCTACTAACTGGCCTTAGATTTGAAGCATCGGAGATGTGTTGGCGCGAAGTAGGAGAGGAACTCTGGGCGGAGTCACGACCGAATGAACCATAGACTGGAGCCGAACTTACTGAACGATTGTTACCAGAAGAGCCAGCTACAGACGTAACTCTTGATGACAAGCTCATCGCATTTCGAAGAAGATCGGGCTCTCTAGTTGGTATTAAACTGGTGCTTGAAGGTTCTCCCGAGATTGCCCGATCGGGCGAAGGGGAATTCGCGACCACCCTCGTATTTGCGCCAAGAATAGGTGGATTGATTTCGGAATAAGAGGTGTATGAGTGGTGGTGGGCAGCTGATATGGAACCCCGAGGCAGAGTGGCAGATGATCTTGCTTGCGCCGAAATAGGCGTTGTGTACTTCTCCGCAACCTGATATACTTCGGTGCCACTCGTAGTCGAAGCACCGGGGTACTTTGAAGGGGTACTAGAAGTGGTAAAGAGGCTTGCTAATGCAGTCTCGTGAAGGTTGCGTGTAAGGTTTGGGCTCTTACTACTATCTGGGTATGTGACAGGACTAGTAGGCGTTCTGATCGGGGCGGGTGGAATAGAACTAGTGCTTTCAGCACGAATTGGGTGAACCAAATGAGAAGTGGGCAGTCTATGCTCTGATATAGATCCGTGTTGATGTTGGACATGTGTCTGATAAATTGTCTGTGGCCCGCAAGGTCCATTGCGCATGAGCTTTTGATTCGCAATCATTTGATCGAGCTCCTGTTGTTCCTCAGGAGTCAATTCGTCATCAACATCCATCTCGAATGTATCTGTCTGGATAATACTGCGGATGATTCCGGTAGGCTGGGAGACTAATATTTTATCAAGGACCAATGGATCTACACCTTGGAACCCAGACAGATCCCTTTGTGGTACTTCCTTAGGCTCATAAAGGAAATCACCAATTCTCTTTGTGGCGTATGCCAATACACTTTTCTTATCGACGACTCTCGAGGCGAGCTGGGACTTAAAAACTGCTATCTTATCAGCATGTAGTTGATGGACAACCCTAAGGGGACTGCTTTATTGCAGCTTCAAATAAAAGAGGGACGCTTACCAGTTCGATTGTGGATATTCGACTCGAAAGTTCCCCCACAAACAAAACGATAGACAAATGTTGGCTTTAATTGCCCAATCCGGTAGGCTCGGCCAACCGCCTGCTCTTCTTGAGTTGGGTTAAACTTAAAATCGAAGATAACAACACGATTTGCGCTTTGCAGGTTCAATCCTAGGCCCCCAGCAGTTGTTGAGATAAGGTAGATATCATCGCTACCCTTATTGAAAGCCTTGATGTGTCCTTGACGCTTTACCATTGCCGTGGTGCCGTCAAGTCTCTTGTAGGATCTGGAAGAAATTAGCATATGTCATGAATGCTCTCGATAAGTGCTAGAAGTTCTGAATACGTACCTGCCCTGTCTCTTGAAAGTGGCCTCTAGGAAGTCAAGAGTCGGGATCGAGGAAGAGAAAACCAGTGTCTTGTCACCCGCAGCTTTCGCCGCATCCAATATTTGGCAAAGCAGCATGACCTTGTGAGACAATGTAACCGAATGCAAATCCTGAGTCTTGAACAGCGATGTAACCTCTTCGATGAAAGCCTTTGAAAGCCCTGTCTTTGATAGTGGGACATTGACCGCCTCCACAATTGCATTATCCGCCGCTGTCTCCTGGTCGGTCCAGTCTGGCCCTGCAACATTGGTCACAGCTTCCTTTTCCTCATGGATCTTAGAGTTGAAACAGGATGGATGATTGCAGAGTAGGGACAACGTTGCCAGCCACGACCAAAGGGTAGTCTGGCTTACTTCCCCGTCCTTGCTAAGTTGGCCAGGGGAAGCTGACAAGGACTTGACATACAAAGAATAGACCTTATGTTGAATGTCCGTTAAGGGAAGGGACAATACGAACTCCTTTTTAGGGGGTAGGTCATCTCTTAATACAAGCATACCAGCACGATGGACCTTGAGTTCGAGTTCTGAGTTCAACAGTCCAAGCATTTTTAAACACTTTCGTCGTTCATAAGAGGTACTGTCACTGTAGAGACCAGCCTCTATTGGATCCTTGTACTTCGCCTTAAACTCAACCAATGTCCCGAGGTAGTTTGGAGATGTGAAGTTGATCATTGCATGGTACTCCTCCACATTGTTAGCAAGAGGAGAGCCTGTGAGGGCGATGCGAGCGTTGGTCCGGAACTGTGAGGCTGCTTGAGTGACCTTGGATTTCGCATTCTTCATCTTATGAGCCTCGTCGGCAATAACAATATTGGGCCCGTTCAGTAATTCATGGACCACGCGTTCATGCTGCTCATCAGTGAGCCTTGCCTTGCTATTGTTCATGAGGTTTCGAAACATTTCATAGCCGATGATGAGCACTCCTCCTTCCTCGCAGAATTCCGAAATGATTTCGAGGCGTTCAATGATTGTGAGTCGAGCAGTCAGCTTCCAGAAATTTCCCAGCAGATTGTCAGGTGCCCACATCAAGAGTTCATCCATCCAGTTGTCAATCAAAGTGGGCGGACAGAGGATCAGCGTTTTAGAAACTTTGAGGACATCTGGGATTTGTGAAGATATCGAAAGCTTGGGGGATGCCGCTGCTTCTGCGATAGCAACCACTAAGGTGATTGCTTGCATGGTCTTTCCTAAGCCCATGGTGTGAGCTAGGAGGCAGCCTTGCATCGACTCAGCGTCCCCAGTAACGATTTGATTCCACATAAAACGGACACCGTCGATCTGGTGTTTTTTAATGTGACAAGCGATCTCCTTGTGAATATAAATGTGTCCCTGGTCCAAGGCAGCTGCGTCATTGATAATGTACTTTGCCTTGCCTTTATCGAGTGCACGACCATTTTTTGCTAGCTTTGCCTTGAGAATGGTTCGTCTCTCCTCTTGTTCAACTAGTCTCGATCTATTTCTCTCACGGAGATCACGAGCACTAGCATCCTCAACTATTGCTCTCTTGCGCCTCAAGTGGGGCGACTCCTCCTCTAGAACATCTTCCTCGGTGCTGAGGATCTCAATAGGCTCCCGAGTTCGACGATGCAATGTCGGACCCTCGTCATCACCGTCACTATCCACGGAGATTTGCTTGCCATTATTACTGGCGAAAACTTGAGGAGACGGCGAGACAGACTCCGGTTGGTGGGAATTCTCAAGATAGCCTCCCATTCGAGAACAAAGCTTGTAGAAGAGGGGGAACCACTGAAAATGTCTGTCCGTACCAGATTTCAATGAATAGCGAGGTATAACCTCACCCCAATCGACAAATTCGCAGTGCATGAACATCAAGTACAGTTGGACGAGTTCTGAATAGGTGTCGAAAGTCCTGGAATCATCTTTCACGCAGCTTCCGGGATGCGCAAGCTTGAGCATTACTGATTTCATGCTTGCCCAAAGTTCTTCCTCCTCAAAAGATTCGAACGGCTCTAGAAGTCGATTCCTATCTTCCTCGTTGAGCTTGTAGAAGACCCTAATTAGCAAGCGGTCCCTATCCTTCAATTCTGACCAGGCATGATAGGAGTATTGAGCGATGGCAATAGGATCGTCATATGGAGGTAAGTTTGGGCCTAAACTACCTGAGAAGTCATTAGAACTGCTCCGCCGATTCATACTAAGTCTGATCTTTGGTATAAATCCTTTCGAAAACTTTGAAGGTTCGACCTGCGGCTTCTCTGGTGTACAGAGGTCGATAATTCTAGCGGACGATTTGCTAGTCAAAACCTTGGCATGGGGCGGGGAATCTGAGTCCATGGTCAAGTCAATGACTAGACTGGATACTGGAAGCTTGCTATTTGCTGCACTCTTTCGAATGGGGGTGCTGACATTGCTGATCGCAGTACTGGAAAGTTCATTGTCATCTAGCATCGGCTCGTCTAGAGATCGGTGTACCTGATCCGAGCAATCGCTTTCGCCAAGTGGTGTAGAGACAAATGCTTCGGTCAAACCTTGATCTTCACTCATCTGGAAGTCCACTAGCCCTTCATCAGGAACCACAAAGTCTTCCATGCCATCATCTGAGTCATCTTCATCGAGAGACTCGCTATCCTCGCCGTCGTCAATGAGATGTGAACCCTGTTGTCCAGCGGATCTTGAAGATTGTACTTTTGTAGGCTTTTCTGGGCAAGTGTGCTGTTCAATCACGGAGATTCTCCAGCGCAGCTGCTCGCGATCGAATATGGTCTGTTCCATGATCCGGCCTTGTTTAACTACCTGTCCATAGTTCGACCATGAGATAGTGTGGAACTCATTACGTTGTTTTTCCAGGCGAAGATTGAGGTTGAGAATGCTTTCTCGCGCAGCTTCAATAGCTTCTTGCTCTAAGTGACGAGATTTCATCCAGACGCTCCAAGCGTTCTTCCGAAGTTTGGGCAATTTATCTTCTTGCCATTTTTGGACAAGAGCTGTGATCGCCTCACTGATGGCACTGTCGATTTCTTGAGAAGTAACCTTAGATGGCCTATTTTTTGGCCGAGTACGAATTTGTTCTCCGAGCTCTTTCTCAATCTCTCTCCAGTATTTTGGGTCCGTTTCATCATCTTCGGAGCCTGAATCGCCGTATACTGGAAGAAGTCTGACTTGATGCCCATACTTTGCCAAAAGATAATCTGGGTCCACATCAACACGCATGCCAACGGCTTCGAGTGGACTAAGAGCCTTGAAATCGTCTCGGTCCTTTCCATCTAATAATTGCGGCCAGTCAACAACCTTTTCGCGTCTTGCCCGTATCTTGCCTTCACTTGACTGGTAGTATAATGTAAATGATGGGGTTTGAAAGAATGACAGCAATCCAGATTTGCCATCCCCCTCGGGATAAGTGCGGACAGCAGTAAATACCTTTCCATCCTTTTCAAGATCCACGACTAACAGGTTGGCTGCAAATCTAGGTTTCGGCCGTGGATATTTAGATGCACGGGTCAGAGTTTGCTTGATCGATTCGGCCCCTCGCATCATGGCATTCACTTCCAAAGTTGGACGAGACCGGCCAACCACATTTTGTTTGCTCAGCATGAAGTTGCGCATCATCTTGCCCACATAACGACTTTGGCCAGGAGGGGCTTCGGATTTGAGAGTTTGACTGGAGAATTCAAGGTCATTCTGATTTAAGTTATCAATTTGAAGATCCTGGCCGAAACTGATTCCATGGTAGAACAGATCGTCAACAGGTACTTTCTCCTTGCCGAGATACGCAACCGATTGAATCGAATGCCGATGATCATGTCGAGAGCGACGAGCACTAGCAGTCTCAATAACCGCACCAGCCACCTGAGAAGCTGTGGAGGTGGGTTGGACGGAGTTCTCACGATGAAGTTGTTCTGCTGCCGCGACATCAAAATCATGCGCCGGAATGTCGGACCCATTGGGTTGGACATATTGAGCGGCAAAGCCAAGAGGGTGATCGTCATTGGCGGATGACTCTTGAAGCATATATCCATTCACGTCAGAAGATAGTAGGCTGGGGGCAAGCCTTTTTCTACTAGCTTCGTCGATTCCTAGTAGAGACTCGTCCTCTACATCGGATTCCTCTTCTGAATCGGCTTCGAGACCACGGCCAAAGTCTAGATCATCAGCCGCCGTCAGGAGATCACGATTTCTTTTTGGATCGATGGCGCATATCCATATGGGAGCAATTTTCTTTGGCTTCTTCTGAACTTCTTGTGCTGAAATAACATCAAATTTGGAAGCGGATGTTAGATTGCTACGCTCGTCTTGGGGGCTTGAGAACTCCCTGCAAGAAAGTGTGCTCATATGATCTACGATGGGCTCTGACGATGGAGATAGCATATCATCCTCCACGTGTAATGATGCATGGGCGTTATGAATAGAGTAGCTGTCCTCTTGGTCGGGCGACCCATTCTCAAACTGAGGTGGTAGCTCGCCAGCCGGATTAACGATATCCAACTTGCGTCTCTTGGGCTCAGGCTCGGCATTGGTTTTATGACCATCTTGTAGCACGCTTGTGGGGTCATTCAAACGAGTTCCGAGAGATTTAACTCCAATATGTGCTGATGTATGTTGAGGATAGTGCTTTAAAAAATTCTCCAGGCTTCTACTTAGCTCTGAAGTTTGAACACTTCGAGATGCTTCCTGAGGAGGATTTTCCGTCTGCCATTTGGGGCTGCTCCGTTGAAATTGCTGAACCGCGCACCATATGAAGCTTCGCTGGTTGAGATTATGGATGCCTAGATCATCCTTCAGAGACTGCTTGCTAACAAACTGCACGAGCATGACTCCATTGATATCATTATCGCGCAGACTCCGTTCTAGCAAGGCTGAATCTGGGGGAATCAAGCCAGGTGTAGGCGACCAAGAACGATCGTGTGTGCAAAGTTCCCGAACGACTCTGTCGACGTCCCAATCCCACGGATCGTCTGTTTTACTCGAGGCCATATTGAAAGTCGACCATGACCTCAGCGGCAGTAGCGGAAGATGAATCGTGTCTAGCCAGCGAACAACGGGGTCGTGTTGACCTGCAATGTGGAAGTTAGTCATTGAGTAGGTGAGAGAGGCATTGTGTTGCGTGGTTGGAGGGGGGCATCTAGTTGATAGAAAGAAGAAGAAGACACAGTGAATATCAGCACCAAGATGAAGAACGCAAAGTAATATGTAGTGGGGCAGGATTATCAAAAGGTGCTCGAGACAAGGCGAGGCTGTCGTTGTGTGTGATCACGGTCGAATATTGTGGAGGTTGAAGTTGAAGGTGACATTGACGTTGACGTTGACGTTGAAGCTGTGCAAACTGCGCAAGTGCGCGAACGTACCTTCCAGAAGGCAGCGAGACCAAGAGACTCGCTTGATATAGGATTTTTGCAGCTATACAGACATCTGCAAGGCAGCATCGAGGTCAGACGGGATAGTCGTGGTTCTCGAACACACAAAACCGCCAGGGGAAAGCGCACAAGGTTTGCCAGAATCCCAGGGAATGGAATCGCGAAGAAAGAGCGTGTAGTAATGAGCAGTTCAATTGTCGTAGGAAGAGTTCGAAGGAGGGTGTTTTTGTTTGGCGCATGGTATGAAGGGAAGGGAAAGGAGGTCAAGGTTGATGGCCACAAAATCAAGTCGCGGGAGGTTGCGCATATACAATACAAACAGTACAGCATAATCGCAACTTTTCTGTACCCAAACTCTCGCCATCTGCGTCCGATAAGAAGCTTATCTATCGATTACAGCACTACATCACTCCCATCACAAAATTACTGGACTCCACCTCTGCCCTGCCAATACATGTACATTACTGTATGTACAGTAAATCATGTCAGCCTCAAATCTTGAACAGCAACGTCAAAGGGCAAGTCACGGAACTCAACTTCGATGATTTGAATCTGAATTTGTGGCATAATAGTCGGTTAACCACTGTAATTCTGTGAGCTCTCGCTTACAGTCGGGGAAAGCAAGTTTGACGCGAAAGCAAGTGTAACGCTTCAAATTTGGCGGAGAAACCTCACCAAAATCGAAATCACTGAATTTTGCGTGTATTTTGCGTGCACTCGCAGGCCTGAAAAGCGACGCAAATCCTAGTTTTTAATTAATTAAACACGTAATAATATATAAAAAATTATAATTTTTTATAAATCAATAGATTAATATGATAATTATAATAATATCAAGTTTTTATAATCTTATAATAGTATTATTCATGTCGGTGATTCCGCAACAGGAAACTGCGGTTGCCTGAACGGGGAATTCCTCGCTCACCGCCCTGGCCGCTGTAGCGCCCGCAGCCACGCGGCCGCTAGCGCCTGGCCCCTCCAAGCTCAGGTATAAATCCAACGGTGCTGCCCACATCTCTCGCTGCTCTTTCCTCACTTCCCCAACAACTCTCAACTTTTCCCAGGCTCCCATCCTAGACCGCTATGCCGCGGCCTCACCGCAATCCGGCGCTAATCACCTGCGCCATGCCTCCTCGAATCCTCGAATTGTCCATACGCCCGGCCAAAGTTGCCCTCTGATTTGACAACCTCGCTGTGAGTCCCCCCTCCCTTCTCCACTTGCAGGTATCAGAGTTTGGACTTCAGAGCTGACGATACTTGTGCAGCTGAACTCTGCCTCATCGATGCCCTTGAACCCCGCAGTTCTGTGAGCACCGCCCAATTCTCCCGCTCCCCCGAAACCCAATCGATTGAGCTCCTGCTGCATGTTGCTTGTGTTGAGGAAGGCCTGGTGGATGCTAGACACTCCTACAACCCTGGAAGTGAAGGATCTGTGATGACGTGGCAGTGCGACTGTGAGGGAAGAGTGCCTTGGGGTGACGTTGCCTTGCTGGCGGCCAACATTGGCGGAGGCCAGATATCCAGGTCTCAAGCTCGATTGACTCACGTCGCCTGATCAACTCCGCAGAGCCCAGGTGATAGGGGCTGGCACGTTGGGCAGAATCTGGTTTCAGCTGGGATGGGGTTGGGCACGTCGGAGCACGAGTTACTCGATCAGCAGGCTTACTGGGTGCAAATCCTTCGTCTTGGTACTATTCTGGGGTCGTTTGCGGGATTCGATCGACTCTGCTCGCATAAAGTTGCGGTGCTGGACGGGAATAAGGACTTCCTTTTTAGGATCCGTCGAAAACGCAGCTCCAAGAGTAAAACTGACCCTTTCGATTTGATTCGCCTTCTTACGAGGGCTCAGGATTCAGGGCGAAGCCTGCAGGATACGACCCAGCGCGGAGCAGGCGTTGATCCCTTTCTCCTACGTGTCTGCCTAGACTCTGGTTCGCGGATACAGCAACATCCCGTAATATTCCCCCTGAGATTGCGTACGCCTTGATCGTTCTGAATTTCCTTCACTTCCCCGACGATCGAGAGACGAAGCTGCGATCGGTGCAGCTGAGGTGGTAATTGAGCGGGAGGAGTGGTTCCGCCAGTGATTATGTCGTAGGCAGTATGTGGGATTTCTGAAGCGGCGTTATGCTGTGTGGTCATTTCTGCAGATCACACTGCGAGTGAGGCATTTTCAAGGAAATGTTGGCAGACAGGAGAAATGGAGCGGCTAGGAGGGACTGAGAGTGGGGCAGGATTTCACAAAGTAGCCTGGTGTTGGAAATCTCGCAGAGAAGCTGTTCTGGAGGATAGGTATAAGAGGGTCGCCTGCCGACGGTCTGAAGAGAGGAGAGAATCAAAAGCCTACCACTTCACAAATGTCCTTCTTGCTTCTCTCTCCACCTACAGAGACTTCCTTGAGGATCTCCCAATACAATCCGGAAAAGTTGAAAAGGCGGCCGCCTACCGCAAATCACTCAGTCTCTAACAATGACACGCAGACTAAAGCTCACCGCAATCTGCAGGAAAGCGAGCCACGCGTTTGGACAGATGAAGTGCTGCAACTCTCAATGGCAGAAACTCCCAGCGATGCTCCAGGGCCGGAAGCGTGTGTGGTGATCAGCCATAGCAGTGCCCAAGGGATGACCGCAGATCAACTGATAAAGCGGGGGATCCAACATCCTCTATCCGTCCCAAGACGTAGAGTGTCTCCTGGCCTATATACTGCAGATCAGCATGCTATTGATGCAGAGTCTGGCCATGCTCAGGTTGGGTCCGTAGGTAGGCAGAATCTCACGGCTGGCACCAAGTTGAGGCACCAAACTAATTAGTGATTACAGAGGACGGTGCTTCGGATGTTGGTCTTCCGGACCACCTGGAGTCCCCTTTTGGCGATTTTGATTTCGACTGCTATCTCGCAGAACAGAAAGCTTGTCCTGGAGTCGAAAATACACCCGATGATCAGACCGATGGCTTGGTGGTGTGGGGTGAGATTGAAAAGAGTAGTACCCCAAGCTCTTCCACCCATCGAGTGGTAGAGCGAAGGGGTGAAGCAAAACGGAGGAGGGGCCAGAGTCAGCACAACCTTCTTGACGCCATGTACCTACCTGACGATTTGGAGATGATTCGTCGGTCGTCATCGACAGCAGCGATGGCGGAACGACGGAGAGCGACGTCGAGAGTGTGTTCGAGAATAGCAGTTCAAAACGGTTCAAATCAGGGTCTTGGGGTGGCAGTCAAGGTATGAGTACACATGCATAATAGGGGTGGGTAGACTGACATGTCTAGGTTCCTCTCTTTATTGCAGTGATGATGACGTTGCAAAGCCTACTACGAGTCTCAGAGTTCGTCCTCCGATTCCTGTCGTGGACTTAGCTGAACACCAAAATGACTGTTCCCCGGCTGAGCTTTACCACACCTCTGATTCAGTCCACGATATCGACCCCCAGATTGATGCTGAGGATCCCGATAGCGACGACGATGATGAGCTTTCCCACTCCCCATCATGGTACCGCTTCAGACTCAGCACTGCCACGATCGAAGGCACTAGTACTATTCCGGAGGCAAGACAACGCTACCTCGCGCTAGTTGAGGACTTTTTTCGTGATCGGGAATTTCATGATGTTCTTGGAAAGGAATATATTGATGGTGAGGTCCATTACTTGGTGGATTGGGTTCCGACCTTGGTGCGAGGCCGTGTATTGCACAAGGCCAACGCGCAGCCTCTCATCAGCCAATTTGAAGCAAGCTGCGAAGCCCAGAGGAAGAAGAGGAAGCGCCCTAGGGCCCAATGATCGAACCGATCTAGAGTCACAGATGGGACGCACAGGAAACGTCAAGGCCGGACACGGAATGTGCTATGATGCCACTTGGTACCTACCAGAGGCTGAGGATCAGTTCAGAATCTGGCCTTCACCTCTGATTCCACAATCTACCCCTCGTCCAAACGTCTGATTCTGCTCCACAGTCCGATATCTTACCCCGCTGCCACAACATCCTCGTCGACATCATCCGATTTCTGCTCATGTTCCGAATCTGGCATTCTACTCTACTTTTATAGCATCCACCTCCATAATACATGACCCGCGCGTCGACAAACGACCTCCTGAGAGAGACGATTCTCAGGGTCAAATCGATTCCCACGCTCTTCCTTTTCTCAATAACAGTGACAGTTATGCTACGTCAGTCTGCATCTGCTTTGCCATATCAATGATTTACCCAGGCGACTTCTAGCCCGTCTCGCCTCGAGAGTGGATGATTCACTCGAACAGGAAAACAACAAAGGGACATAACAGAGCATGGATTTCAATTTCCTTCGGGAGGACCGGCGGATATGCGACAGCAGTAGCAAATGTGTTCCTCTCGCAAGTCGTAATTAGCACGGCATTCCGGATAGATTGGCACTGGCACAGAGGACAAGCTGGATTTCTTTTGGGGTGGAAAGCGTGAGAGTGTCTCTCCTCTATGGAGGACGATACCTCAAGCATAGAGCTCAATAGGCTATACACCAAGACAAAGAAGCAAGTTGCCAAATCATGAGCGCATAGAGAGCTTGACCAGGCGCCTTCTGGCTATGAATCTACAGAAAGCAGAAGCAAGAGGATGCTGCTTGGTATGTTGGAATTTCACAATATCTAAGCACAGGGTATTCTAGGTTGTTACGGCGGAACTCGAGCGTACCAAGTAGGATTGAGCGGCAATGAACGTCAGATTAGAATAATAGCCAACAGGATACTATGGACCTCGACGAGTTAATCTTCACCGATAGCATTTCAACTTCAACAGGACCATTACAGCAGAGCGTCCGCTTCCTCTCATCCGACTCACCTCTCGTTTCGTCCGAACATTTTCGACAATATACAACGAGCGGCGTCTGCACGTTAGCCTATTCCTTCTCCAGCATCCACTCACCTTCTGCATCGTCCCCAGCGAGGGCTCATTTGTTCCGGGCCCACTCCTACTTGATCCGCCCCTGCTGCGTATCGTCGGTTGCGTCAATCTTCACGAATACATGGACCAGATTTCTTTGTCGCTTGGAGAGTGTGGTTGAGGCGGAGGGATAAAGGTGGACGTTGTAGGGTATGTGAGGGTGATTGTTGATAGTGACTGTCCTCCTCCCCAACCCCTTCGATCTTTCTTTCCACCTAGCGTAAAAGCTCAAGCACCTCCTCTTTTACTTCAAGAGCGAGCCCGGTGGCGCAAGAGACATACCACACCCACCCACCTGCCCTGGAAGCAACGTATACCATCCATAACACATCTTCCCCAAGACCAGTATGTCTGACCCGAGTGGTGATGCGTGGAAGGAAAATCCCCGCTCTGGTTTGGACGTCTCGCTATCATCCAATTCTGACAAGTGTGCACCTCGTTGATGGGAACGACGCTGGTGCGGTTAGTGTCTTCGGCTCATTTGCACCAGTCACATATATATGCTTTGTGATTAATCTTAGCGATGATTCGCAGCGAGACCGTTAGCAACTCACGTCGGAGAGACCATCCGGCGATGCCCAGGAGGTAACTTTTACGAAGTCGACAGCCTCAGCTGACTATCGTCCTGGGCCCGATAAATATAATGACCCCTTACGCTCCCCCATCAACTATAACATGACGGCGCCGAGGGAATTCGAGTATTCTGAAGTCTGGTCCTTGGGATTATCTCAATAACATTAGAAGATGGAGAGATCTGGGGTCGAGTTTATGGATAACAGACTCCTGAACTCCTCAAGATCCGGCACATGGTGATAATATTCGGATGGCTTTATGAATGTGTTTGTGGAGTGATTTGAGGTACGCCTGGTCGTAATCGGTAGTCGAGTAACTAGGTCACACATTAGCACAAACAATTATTTGATGTCCCCTGGTTAGATCTATCCGCACGTTCTCTTCTTGATCTCCAGCCCCACAATATCAAATCAAATCCGAACTTACATGTGGCTTTTGCAAGTCGTGAATTGTTATAGCTAAATTATGCAATGAGATTCACGACAAGGCGTAACCGCAATCATTGGAAGGACATGAGAATATAGCGGCTAGTTGGCCATCGAGACGGGTGAATGGATACTAAGTAGGTAAAATCGAAGGGATCAGATGAGCCGCGACTGAAAATACAACATATAAGGCTCCAGGAGAAGGCGAACAGATACAAAATATATCAGCAGGTGCTGAGATGCTAAAATGTGCGTTTTCCTCAAGTAGAAACAATTGATCCAAGTATCGCCTTTTTCGAACTCGACAACGTGGAAAAGGGAGACGAGGATACTCACACGGGAAGCTATACTCTTCGTGTCTCTCTGTGCAACGCCAAAGGTGGCCAGCGAGTAGCCAATGTAGACTTTCACAGGCTCATCAAAGATCCAATTCCTTTCCAGGGACCAGGGACGAATGTGGAATACCCAGATAGATCCCCAATTGATTCGACATTGGTTTGAGAACCTTCCAGTCCAAGCTGAGGAAGGGACAAACTTTTTGCCTCCTGTGATCCGGCCGCACTTTTGTCTGATTGATGCTAAGAAGGAATGTGTGGTAAATGTTCAAGAACCCACTCAGTACGTCGCTTTAAGCTATGTATGGGGAAACGCCAACACGGTTCTAAACAAGAAAGAAACGAGACCGTTTCTAATGAGGCCCGGAGGAGTTTCTTTATCCGATCCGAAGCTACCTAAGACAATTCACGATGCTTTACAGCTTGTTCTCGCCACTGGACATCGTTATCTTTGGGTCGACGCTCTCTGTGTAAGTCAGGATCCGGGCCCCGGCAGTAGTCATGGCAAGACTGCTCAACTGGAAAATATGGATTCTATTTATCGTTATGCTAAGTTCACGGTTGTCGCCGCTGCTGGAGATAACGCTGATTCTGGCTTACCTGGTATCAGAGATGGCACTCGGTCCTGGCAACAGCACGCAAAGCAGGTTCGAGGAATTCAGCTGGCCAGCAGACCCCCACCCCTAACCCTAGTAGACACTATCTGGGGCTCTCGAGCGTGGACTTTACAAGAGGAGATTTTCTCTACAAGGAAATTAGATTTCTCATCCTACACAATGCGGCTGCGCCATGAGAATGGTTTCTTCGACGAAGACCTGCATCCCCAACGTGTTCTTCGAAGTCATGACCCGGAATCGAAAAATGTCAAAAGTTCGAGGACAAACTTTACCATATACGCGCACATCGTCAAACATTACACAAGTCGTTCTATGACCAACAATACTGATGTCATCAATGCTTTCCAAGGTGTTATCACTGCGCTTCGGTCCAGCTTCAGAGGTGATTTTCTTGCTGGACTACCATCAACGGAGCTGGAACATGCGCTCCTCTGGCTACCTGTCTAACCTGTTCAGCGAAGAATTGAAAAGCAGAAGAATGGACTCAATAAATCCGTTCGCACTATTTGCCCCAGCTGGTCCTGGACTGGTTGGGAAGGGGGTGAGATTCAATACCGCTTTCTGAAAGCTGAACATCTAAGTCGTGTCACATGGCTCAATCTGTTCAATAATTGATCGGTTGGATACGGCAAACCGCCTCGCATCATGTATAAAATCATATAAATCAGGACTTTTATTAAACTAGTTAATTTTAGTAACTGTCTTTAGTACCAGGAAGAGACAATACATTAAAACGTACTAGAAGATCTTCCAGCTTCTGGATTATAACTACGCCTTCTGACACGCTTTTTAATAGGCTCAGCGCCTCAAGCCAATACAAGAAGTACTGACGGAGGAAATTGTAAATAAAGCCACTGTCCTGGAGGTCCTTGATTAGGTCCTTTCTAGTTTGACACTCGAGTAGATGGTCAACCCAGTAAAGACAAGAGGACTGCAAGGCGACGAGAGGATCAAGATCGGGCCGCTTGACTTGGTCAACAGAGATTCCGGGAGCGCGTAATCCGTAGATATCACGTCGAAGTGTGTTTGACATAGCTAGCACCGACCGTGAGAAGATAGTATAATGTACATTATCTATGCCTAAGGGCAAGAGCTCCTCAGAAGCCTTCTTCATCCAGAAATCCTTTGCTGACTGGTGGACGAAAGAGACAGTGTCTTCGCGAAGTGATAGAAAAGAGCCACATAGTCCTATAATAGCTGCCAAAGACTTATGGTCATTGGCAATATCGACCAGCGTCTCGATGATAGAGGTAATTTCCATAAGAGTAATTGGTCGATATACCGTTGATACAATAGCCAGAATCTGCTTACAGAGATCCCATCGTGGTACATTCTTCAAATTTTCGTATACCAAAGCGACCCAAAGGAAAGTATTATCCGCATTTGATTCTAGATACTGCAGAACGGCTTCGCGGGTTTTATCGTCGTAGCCCTTTTCGTCCGCCAGCTGACGTGTCTTGTACTTGACATAAGTACTAACAACCGTGGAGACGGACTTTGGGTTCAGCTCGAGACATAGTCTCATCTTGTGTCCAGCCCGCTCTAGTCGGTCTTCAATGTCCGGCCAATTACGGCTAGAGATCACCCACTTAACACGAGGAGATATAGACGACTTTTGGACAATAAAGTCCAATAACTTTGACCGATCTACTACGCATTCGTCAAGCGCATCGATGATCAAGAAAGTGCTTCTTAATCTCGGATCCTGCAAGATGCTTGTGAAGATCTCAGACAACGCAACCCAGGCATTCACATCCTCGAAGAGGGATTTACCTGCGTGATCGTGCTTCTTCTGAATGTGCGAGATGAGCGATGGCTGTTGACAAATAAGAAAGTATATCTGTCTTTGACATTGATTTCTCTAGCTCGTTGATGATGCCGCAGAGCAGCATTGTTTTGCCCTTGCCGGGATCACCTTTGATCCATAGCAGTCGGCTTTGTTTGTCGTCACGCCATTGTTGGAATTTGGAACTCTCGAGGATCCAGCGGTACGAGACCCTCAGGAGGCCGCCCTTCGTCTCCTCGATGCGCCTCTTGTCGTCGCGGGGATCTGTCGACCGCAGGTCGTGGAGACAGCTCCGGTTCTGGGGGTCGCTGAAATGTGTCAGATTGGTGAATCTGTCGAACAGGCAAGTGGTAGAGAGGCTGACGGTGTTGGAAGTTCCGCAAGCCTTTCAGCAAGCGCCTCATCTTCTGCCTTTTTGCTTTCCAGGTCGTCGAGAATCTTGATAAACCGGTCTCCAACCGTTTGGTAATTAGCCCTGCTCCCAAACTTGCACATGGTCTTGTGGTTGGCGGCGATTGTTATGACACGCTCCCTAGGTTTGTTGAGCGTCGCAGAGCCCTCGTGTACTATCTTTATGTCCATCGTATTAGCAACCTATCGCGAGACGACATGGTGAGCACCTTACTATAGCACCATGCAGAGTCTCCTCCTCCACATATGTTGTAAACGAAAGGGCATCGGCAAGGTTTACGAATTTCTGGTTGGTCTGCAAGACGGGCTCTGACCAAAGTGATAAGTTCTCCAAGACGCTGGTGTCGTTCGCATTAGTCACCCATTTGCCGATCTTGTTAAGCACACCAGCGAGTGACGTCGGATCTGTGCCTTGATGAGGTGTTCCAAAGAAGACGATATGGCGTACGCTTCGAAGTAGGTCACCATAAAGGTCCTGGCGATCATGTGCGTATATTAGGGCCTGTATAGTTGTTAAAACGAATGACACAGCCGCGATAAATCAACAAAAGATTGCAAATACTAACTTCTTTCACCACTATACCACCCAAGCTATGAGCAACAAGGATAATTGCTCTTCGCTTCTATCATAATATTAGTCATGATCTTAACAACACTGAGGGCGAATAGTTCCACGTACACCTTGGTTCCTATTCAATCTCTTGTCGTCCAATGCACTGAGAAAATTTCTACCAAATTTGTACGGAGCGTCCTTTGGAGCCTTCTTCCACATTCCAGCATCATAGCCGAATGTCATAATACGAGCAGTGTTTGCATCCTCTTTCAGGAAGTCGCGGAGCTATACGTAGCCATTATCAGCTGCCCAGGTAGAATAGCAACCACCACCTAGGCCATGGAGGGCGACGATGTCAACAGAGGGCACCGGGACCGGATCTTGCGGGGCTGCCGGCGCTGGTTCGTACAGCACATGAATCCCGTTTGTGTCTTTGTCGGCAGGCTGACATGGTTAGCAAGGCCCATATGTTTCAGAATAGTCGTACTCATGAATTCCAGAGTAGCCATATTGATTGAGGATCTAGGCAGTTTGCGCCGATATATGGATGGACTGTAAAAGAACGATCAATATGAGGAACAGTTGCTCTGTTATTGATAGGACGAGGGAATGCGGGCCTTGAAATTACTCGAGTGAAAGTTGCGGACTAGGCTGTGGAGACTGTGGAGTATTTCGAGCCTTTGTGGGGAAAGTGAGGTCGACGATAAGGCTTTGGGCGGGGTTGCTTGTGAAAAATGTCACGTGGCCACATGAGCAGAGCCGCAACACTTCCCTTCACAGCCGTCGCAACACTTCGCCTCCTCCCATCAACCCGCCTGAACGTTGTTCCAGAACGACCACTTGCACGTAGACTGCTCTTTTAGGCTATGGAATTTTAATATAATCTGCTGTTCTTGAAACTTATTTCTCTTCAACTTTGATCCCTGCGTGCCGGAAATGTCCTCTGGCACTGTCTTTCTTGCCTCCAACTACATCAATACACCATTCTAAGAAGGTATTGAAGCCTTGCTTTGGGTCTGCTTCGTAAAAGTGCCAATTTAGTTTAATGAAAGCTTTGAACTCGGCAAAAAACTCCTCAATTGGATTCAGATCAGGTGAATAAGGCGGCAAAAATACTAGCTTCACACCGGCATCATGGCACATCTGCGCAATTCGTGGAGTATGGTGGAAGGCAGCGTTATCCATGACAAGAACAGATCGCTCTCCATCTACCCATCAAAGGAAGCAGCTTCTCAACGAAGTCTTCGAACACCGTGCTGTCTGTAGATCCCTGGAAGCCGCGGGCGAACAGAATGCCATCTTGTGTATACGCTGGAAGTATTTGATATCGCTGCTCATGTTAAAACTGGGATATCTGGATAAGAGTTACGCCTAGCGGGGCCCATCCTGTTCGTCTCTGTCCGATGCGTTTGTCGCACCCAGATTCATCTACAAATACGTATTGCCATGAACGGATATGCGACGTATTGTAGGAGTACAAGTCTCGAAGATCAGCATTGCGTGCCTTTGCTATGCGGCCGATCCTTTTTCTTCGACCAGCCGCGGGAGAGTAGTGCTCTCCTCACGCTGGAGACGGTTACGTGGAGTTGAAAACGTTCCCGCAGGAAGTCAACCATTTCGTGATGATAGAGCTCAGGGTGATCTAGTAAGTGTTCGCAGAGAGTGTCCAGTATCTCAGGCGGTATACTTCGGGGTCGTCCAGCCCTACTCGAGAGCAGAGAGGTGGTGCCAAAGCGCTGAAGCTTTTCTTTGATTCTGTAGACTCCACGTTTGCTGCAAGAAGCAGCTTCAGCTATTATGTCAGGACGTTGCTTACGAAGGATCATATTGTGAATTTGTTCATGTTGCGACTTTGCCAGTTTCCGGGCCATTATGTGAAGTGATACTCAGGAATTGATGCTTGGCAGAGAAAAGAGCAGCGCTCAAGAAGCAGGATCATGAACAGAAAAAGACAGGTAGCATGTTCACGACGTTACATCGCCACGCAGAGGATTACTTCTTGGAGTTTCTACAAGTTTCTACGGGCTTCCATTACGTTTCATCTATTGACCAATCATGTGACATGAACTAAACCATACTCCAGAGATGGAGTGTGATAGCGTCAAGCCTCATTTTTACCTCGCGTTGTTGTGGCGCATTAGAAAAGCTTCATCAAGGCCCTTCATTCTCTCCAGTCTCTTGGCATTGCCATGCGCTCAACATGACCACCTCTGCATCGACCCCAACTCTCTCTGAGATGCTTGTAAGCATCAAGCTATAGCAGATTTTAAAACCCTGGGTCTCCCCTGCGCATCTGCAAAGGTCTTCCTCTCCTTCATGACCTGTCGGTCGTTCAATTGAGCACTGACTAGATGATAGACGAATAGAATCGCCCAGATAAATAGCACTGCTAACGCGGTCCCGGCTACCAGGAACAACGAGGCTACAGAGAAGCCATAGGATGCGTCTTCAAATGCCCGGCCGCCTCTTGCAACAGCGACAACCACTTGCATTGCTGACAGAGCCACCGATATAGCAGCGAACACTGCTAATAACCAGGCAAAATTGCGCGTGAAGAAGTCTTGATACCATGTCGATGTGGCCATATATCCTCGAATGAAATCTCCCCAACTGACAACAACTTTCCCTTTTGCCTCAACGTGTGCCGACTCGGAAGGTTTGTTAACATGGAAAACGTCGAGTCTAACTTGCTGGAGGGCAACTGTGCTTCAAATCATGATACCCCCGAGCTTTTGGCTTCTGGTAGCCCCAAAGCTGGCCCACCTGCCGAACCACAATCCAGCCAAGCTGCTGGACAAGTCGACCGAACAAGTGGCGAACATGCATTTCCACTTCTCCGACTCAGTAGTTGGGAAAGTGACAAGCACTATGATACGAACAACCCTGTATGTATGCACTATGACTTTCGGTGGAAGATCTCCCAGCGTGGAAACATTAGGGCCAGACACATTCTTTCAGACACAGATCCCGATCTCGTCCTAGCCCCGAGCGACTTCTGGAACATCAGCTTCCAGGCACGACTTAAAAGCCTTCTACAAGACGAGGATAGGTTTCCAGGAGATACTTATACCTGCGAAGAAACGATTATCGAGATATCGATCGAGAGGAGTCGCCAGCGCGGCCTAAAAAAACGATACAAGAAGCTGGAGATCGATTGGCAGATACTTGACGAGCACCTGGAGGGTCTAAGTGACTTGTTTAGCAAGGGAAAGAAGATAACGTTCAGCATAGAGTTTGTTTACAAGGAAGTTACCGGTGAATCTACAGTGGCACAAGGCAAGAACAAGAAGAAAAGCGCTACTGAGGCTCAAAAGATCCAGAGAGCCGCCGAAGCTGGTCTCTGGAGCCGAGTCTACGAGCATTATCGTTGCAGAGGCAAACATTGTAAACAAGGACCCCACTGCTGGCGGGACGAACGAGGAGACCACCGTAAACTGCTGCCGGGCCAGTTAGAAGAGATTGCGTCTCATCAAAGGAAACATGACAGAAGGGGAGACCGAGGAGGACGTTGATGTTGACATCGAAATCCCACCCCACATTGTCAAGAATATATTGGATAATAGCCGTAAGCGGAAGGCAGATAGCTCTACGGACTGTCGTAGTTGTAAAGTCCAAGTCCCATCCCACAGCGTTGAAGATCCTGAGGATGTGGATGGGGACAGACAGGCCAAGCTTGAGGAGTACTGCAACTGGGGCTTGACACAAGTCGAGAGCGACAGATGGAGAAGAGCACTACAGACTGCGAATCAGGTTGCAACAGATCAGTTCCTTGGACTAAACACTATTCTGCAGCACCCAAAGGTCGTCGCTGATTTGATGGTAAAGAACGGGGTCAGCCCGGGCATTGCACTGCAATTTGTGAGCAACATTAAAAGATTCCAGCGACAGGCAAAGGAGACGTAAACGATGTCCAGGCTCTATAGTATTTCATTATCTTATAATTAATATCTATTTGGGAGGCTGTGTGATAGATATGCCTGCGTGACGGAAGTGATTCTCTGCAATGTGTGCATCGTCACCGACCACATCAACGCACCACTCCAGAAACATTTTGAACTCCCTTGCAATGAAATCCTCGTTTTCGTGCCACTTCTTCTTAATGAATCTTTTGAGCACCCCAAAGTGTTCCTCAATAGGATTGAAGTCCGGCGAGTAAGGCGATAGGAACAATAATACTACTCCTGCATCTCGGCACATCTGCTGGATTTTTTCTGAACGGTGCCAGGAAGCGTTATGGCTCCGCTCTGTGATGACCATAAACCGTGTAGGGGGGTGCACAGCCACAGGGTGTCTGAAAATGGACCTCGCTAAAAATAATTAACTAAAAAATTAGCGACGCACAATTCGCCTTCAACTGTACTGTAAGTTAGCCATGAAGAAGATGATCGTCAATGCTGTGATAAACGAAAGACGTGAATTGGGTGGAGGACTTGAGTGAGATTGTTTCCCGCCGCTTGGACTACGCAAATCTGACAAAAATGCCTCGGCTGGATTTAAGACTGGAAAATTTCTGATTCCAGTCATTTGTTTACTCCTCTTTCCCATCTTCCCTAAACCACTCATTTTCCAACAGCTCTCCCGCGGTCGGCCTGTCCCTCCAATCTAACATCATGATTTTCCCAATAAACTCTTTATCCTTCTTGCAGACCTCTTTCTCCGTCGTTCTGTGGAATGGTGTTGTTTGTGATTGGGGGATCTCCTCCATGAGGTACAGAATAGCCGCGATGGTCTTTGGACTCGCAATCTCTTCGTATTTCGCCGGGAACGGACCGAAATATCGGAACTGCCGTTTGAGGACCTCTAACCCGTACTCTTCATGGCCAGAGGAGACGGTATGGGGGCGAAAAAGGTTGAAGTTCCCGCCGTAGATAAGACTTATAAGCTGCAAATGGGACATCAGCACACTTTATTTGTTTTCGAGTTAGGGTTCAAACGGACCACAGTCCCAAAAGACCAAATATCGGTTGCGGTATTCCAAGGCGTTTCCATAATGACTTCTGGACTAGTCCACATAGGCGCCCCGACTGGCGTACCTGCTTGGGCGTACTTTGAATCTGCAAGATACGTGCCACCTAGATCACTAAGTTGGACATCAGAGAACCGGATATCCCCTTCTCTGTAGTTTACGAGGACATTGTCAAGTTTGACATCTTCAACCTTAGGTTTAGTGAGGCTCTAGGGGAGATACAAAGTAAAGCTCTTACCTGTGTGTACATAGCATTCTTCATGGAGCACCTTCAATGCTTCAAGTATACGTCTTGAGACGTACTTCAGTTCTTTTCGGTTCAGAGTCTTCTTGATCGATGCGTTTAGGAGATGATCCTCGAGATACTTCAAAACAATCGTTGGAGGATCAGATGGCTCTTCAATCTCGTCGATCAACGGCCGTAAGTAAGGAGTCCGATCCTGGAAGCGTTTGAGGACATTTCGTTCATTTTCCACTCGCGGATGCCCTTGGACGCCTTTAATGACTACAGTTTCCCCAGCCTGGTTTCTATGTGGAGTAAGTAGTGAGTTCTACGTCTTATTCAAACGACCTTATTTAATCCTATAAACTTACTTTGCGGACCAGACAGTATCTTGGATTTCTTTCGTGATGATGTACTTTCCCAATCTCCCTCGAAGAACTTGTCCAAGTCGAAAAAGTGATGACATTAGGAAAGGGCTGAGTACGTGGTACAGCAGAAGCGTCTAGGTAGCACGGGTTTAGTGAGAAAGTAATCTTAAGATACGTTTTTATGATTCACGTTGTGCACTAGGTCGCAAGAATTCATTTGGAAGCCGTTGGAAGGAATGCAATCCACTCGCTTGTACTTCTTAGATCTAGAATTAATATTTTTATAAAGACTTTTAATAAATCTCTTCGAATACTAAATATTCTTTTTTTATACCTTAATATATTAAAGTATAGCTAAGCTAATTTCTCTCTTAAAAATATTTCTCTGCCTTAAAGTTATATAAACCGTAATAGCCGACTTTATCAGTTTATTATTTTGCTTTTTTATCAAAGTTTATTAACAGGTTCCCCTGTTCATGCAAAAGTATCCGGGCGGTGGTTCATGACGTAATAGTAGTCGGTGGTCGGTGGTGTAACGTTCCTACTTTGGTATTCGGCGTATCAGTCCCGCCAAGCTTTCTCGCAGGTTCTACGCTAGCAGGGGGGTACCACCAATGAACTCATAATGCGCGCGCGCTG